>VZTJ01001483.1:248072-274837 GCA_013397795.1 Orthonyx spaldingii
CGAGCCTCCCCCCCACCTCAGAGATGCCCCAGGCCCGTCTCCCTCGGCAGCGTCCCCATCACTTCCCTGCAGTGCAACCCGCATTTCTCCTGAGCTGTCCACCCCCTCTGTCCCCGTAGGGCTCCAGGGCGGCCGCCCCAGTGTCCCCCTCTCCGGTGCCCCTGTGGCCCGGGATGACCCCCCCCGGTACCGCGGTGCTCGCTGTGCAGCTGCCGCCGCTGGCTGTACAGGTTCTTCTCGGTGAGGTGCTGGATCTCCAGCAGCCCCTGCACGATCTCGAACACGGTCCCGTCCAGCAGCGCGAGCGCCAGCTCGGACAACGTCGTGTACGAGAGGCGCTGCTGGCAGGCACTGCGGCACAAACCGGGTCAGCGCCGGCGCCACCAGCGGCCCCCGCCCCCCTCGGGTTCCGCTCACCTGGGCAGCGCCTTGACAAGCGCCTGCAGCTCGGCCAGCAGCCGGTAGTGCCGCTCCTGCTGCCGGGACAGCACCTGCTGCCGCTGCTGCTCGGCCGCCTCCAGCCCGCCGGGCCGCGCCATGGCTCCGTTCCCTCGGCGCCCCGCGACCTGCGCCTGCGCGCGGCCTCCCCCTGCTGCCATCTGCGCATGCGCGGGACCGCCCCATGGCCCAGCGTGCTGCCAGGGTCCCGCCCCGCGCAAGCCCCGCCCCCAGTGAAAAGCCAGCACGGCCCCGCCCTCCGCGAGACCCCGCCCTCGCCACGCCCCACCGACCCCGCCCGGTGCCAACCCTCTGACTCCGCCCGCGCCGCACCCATCGCCACGCCCCCAGGCCCCGCCCACTGCCACACCCATCACCGCGCCCCTCCCACTGACCCCACCCATCCCACGGGGTGCACGGAGAGGAATCTCGGAGCGTCCAGCTGCTCCGCCTTGGAAGCAGCTACAGATGTTTTAAATTACTTTATCAGGAGTGTTTCAGATGTAATTTGTCTGCTTTGGAGTGGATGAGTCAAAGTGGGTGACAGGGTGGCTTCAACCACGGCCAAAAATGCGATGCATTGTCGGCACTGGTGGGATTGCGCAGTCTGAAGTAAATCCAGCCTGTGAAACGGGGAATATTCCCTATGGTCGTTGCGCCAGGGTCATGCTGGGCAATGTTGTGGGTGCCCTGGGAAGGATGAGGCCCAGATCCCTTCCACTCCCTGAAAACACACGGAGCTGTTGACTGCTGGATTGGTGATGGGTCCTTTCCGTGGGTGCTGGGGTGTGGGTGATGAGAACTGGAGCAGGATGAACTGTGCATTCATGGCAGCAGAGCACAGGAAAAAGTTCCTGCCTTGAATTAGTAAGAGGAAAGCTTCATTGGAATGGCTTAAAAATGCCTTAAAAATACTGGATTTAATAGGACTTTAAAGCCTACAGAAGCTGTGCTGCTGCACGAGGGGACAAGAAATGGCCATGTGAAAGAACACGGAGCATCTCCAGCAAAACGGGGTATCCTGAAAACATCTCTGAATAGAAATTGCTTTTTTTTCCCCAGTTCAATGCCTCAAATTTCCATTCAAGGATCCCCAAATCCCAAGTGCTGGAAAGGCTTTGGGTGGACTGACTGCAGATCTCTCTGCCCCTGGGCTGCTTAGACCTTATGGAATTAACTCTGCCGTGTCCATCTGTCCAGCCTGTCCTCTGCCCACCCTTCCCCCAGCCTGGTAGCAACACCTCCAGGGAATGACTTCCTCAGGAACCCCCACGAGGATTTCCTGTGCTGCAGCAGCCAGAGGGCGAGTGCTGCAGCTTCTGCTGAGCTGCTGGGGAAGGGAAAAAAGGATCCTGTAATGCAGAGCTATGAGTTGTGCTGCCCAGCTTCAGGTGGGGCAATATCCTGGATCAGGATGAAAGCATCCCCAGCACTTTGCCATCGTCCTCCATGAAGATTTGATGGCAGCTTTTGCTAAATATCCCCCTCTGTGTGTCACCTGCTGTCACAGAGATTTGCTGTCCCAGGGAATTCCCCCATCAGCACAACCCAAAATCCCTCTGGAAGCCACTGACACTCAGGTATGGTGACCAAGGCTCCACCTGAAACATGACCAGACCAGCTGCCTCCCCTGGCATGGCTGCCTGCACTAGTGAGGACCTAAATGCCACCTGGCTTGTCCCCTCCAAGGGTAAGAGCCTCATGGACATGGCACAGTGCAGCCCCTGCCCCGACTTCACTGCCCTCATGTATTCACTGGGCTCCTGCTCCCTCCCCAGGGCAGTTCCGAGGGGCTTTCAAGCCTGGGGGTGTCCGGCTGTGGGGACCCTGAGCAGCAGCAGGCTGGAGGGAGGAGGCCATTCAGGAGGCTCTGGCAGTGCATGGCCATGGCCGTGGCCAGTGGCTAGTGACCCGTGGCCGTGGGGTGTCCGTGCATCCCTGTGGATAGAAAGGGGGGCAGCCGCGCAGCCGCGGGACCCGGCCCAGGGAGGAGGAGGGCACATGCCCAAGGACACTGCCCAGCAGTGCCGGCAAAGGAGCGAGCACGGCCGGTGACTGTGCACCCCTGTAAGGGTGGAGGGAGGGGGAGCCAGGGCCTCTGCTCCGCCACGGACATTCCTCTCCCTCCCTTTGTGCTGCAGGAAATCTGCGCTTCCTCCCTTCCCAGTGCTGCTCCCGGCTCAATCGCTACCAGATGTGGGTCCCATGCGCTTCTCATTAGCCCGGCTGCTCTGGGCACTGCCTCTGCAGCCCGCAGGGCTGGTGATGCAAACGCTGGGATTCTGGGGGTCCTGGGGCAGGGATCTGAGCTGGCCTGTGCTCCGTGAGGTGCCCAGCCATGCTCTGCACTGGGATCATTGGGCCAGGGTGCTGGTGGGGTTGCAGGGTGAGCTCACTGTGGGGATGGATCTGGGACAGGGCGCTCCACTGGGACCTGTACGAGCGCCGTGGGGACAAGGGACACGGGGTTTGGATTGGAGGAAGGAGCTCAGTGAGCTGGGCTGCAGCTGGGTCACCCATTGGGGACAATCTGCAGCCCCAGGCTGGGTCTGGGAGTGTAGGGGAGGTAGGTGGGTGGCACACATGGGGACTGGGGCTGGAGAGCACGGTGACCTGGGGTATCCACTCTGTATGTCCAGGCAGGGAGCACATCAGGCTATGTTGGGATGTGCAGGAAGCTCCTGAGAGGTGGGTTCAGATTGAGGTGGGGTAGTCCCTGACCAGCTAACAGTGTTTACAGTGGTGCCACAAGCAGCTCAGGTGACACAGCATGGGTGGAGGAAGCACAGGTCCTTCCTGAGCTTCCTAGAACATGCCAGCACCCAGGACGAAACCATGGCAGCTGGACCCAGGGTCTTGAGAGCAAAAACAACCCTACAGTTGGGTTGTGATGCTCAGGAAGAGCCTTAAATGGGTCAGGATTGAACTATGGAGGGACAGACAGAGCTGAGAAAGCTCCTTTGTTCTTCCTCATCCTGACACCCCTACCAGGGAGTGAGAGAGTGGCTGGGGAAGAGCCCAATGGTACTCTTCCTGCTGAGCAGAATGAGGCCACATTTGGGTGCTCATGGCCATGGGACCTCTACATTGGGAGAGCGGGATGTTCCTTGCCTTGGCACAGAGGAATATGTGGCTGATCCTGTCCTGCTGCTGCTTCTTGAGCCCCCAAACCAGCTGCAGGGCTTTTCTCATGCTGCTGGTGCAGAGGAGAATGGGCAGAAGCAGGGGGACAAGAAATACATTGTGGGATGGAGCCTGTGACCCAACATGGGATGAGCAGGAACATCCAGAGGGCCAAAGGACTCTGTATCCCACTGCAGCCACTTGCCTTGGCCCCAAGAAAAGGGTCCCCAATGGGGTTCGGGCTTCTTGCATTTGCCTGCAAGGCAAATATCTCCCAGGATGGAGAGATTTGCAAAGGAGTCCACTGACCATTTAGGAAAGGGATGGCTGAATGTCACCTTCCCACAACGGGCACATTTGCATGCTCAGAAACACTGGAAAGCAGCATCTGCAAGGCCTCGCTGGACCCTGAGTCGAGCAGAGAAGGCAACAGGAGCGGGGTGTCTGTGGAGCATGGTGCACACAGGCATATTCCATGGGGAATAATCCTGCAAGAGAACCCCGAGCACAAACCCTTCTGCAGGAGATGTCTCTCCAAGCCTGGAGTCCCTGGGAAAGCTGCCATGTCACCAAGGCTCTGAGTCACCACTCCAGAGCCGGGAGTGGCCAACTCCAACCTTTGGTGAGTGTGGTATCACCAGGCAGCCAGCTGTCACTGAAAGAGGCCAATGCACCACCAATTCTGCACCAAACATGGCTTTACTGCCTTTATTGTGCAGCCAGGGACAGGTCAGCATCCTCTGGTCCTTGGGCTGAGAGCTGGTGAGCATCCCAGCAGCGGCTCTGCTCACCACAGCATCGGCATGGACCGAGACGGCCAAGGCCGGTGAGTGGACAGCCGCTCAGCCCAAGCCATGGTGCCCTCAGTTAGTCCCTGGCTGGCGCCTGAGCCGGGCATGGAGTCAGCGTGCTCCCGGAGCAGCAACCCCCCGCAGGGCCAGGCCTGGGGGGCTCCTCTCCTCAAAGCTGGATCTGTCTCTCCTCAGCCTGCTTGGCTTGGATGGTTTCCTCAAGTCTCCTCCAACTCCTCCTTGGACCCTCCAAGAGCTGCACCAGCCCTCTGGGGTAGGGGCTCCAGCAGCAGCCTCTGACTCCAGCCTGCACTGGTGCATGGTCACTCACTGCAGTGGCTTTGCCACCTGTTCCCAGCCTTGCCCCCTCCTTTTTCAGGCCACTTTAACCTCGTGTGGGCCCTCACCTCATCCCCCAGGCAAGGGGAGGGCATGGCTGGGACTGTCAGAGCCTCAGCCTCAGGCTCACCGGATTTATTCCAATTTAAACACTGCGGAGTAAAAGTGTTTCCCCTGCTCTGGCCTCTGGAGCTGAATATCTGAACGGGAATTTCATCCCTGAGCTGCAGCTAAAATAAGACCTGGATCGAGGTGGTCGCTGGCTCTCGGTGGTGCCGGGTGAAGCCTCCATGCTCCCTTCCTGGCTGGCTGCTGGTGTAGCCAGGAGACCAAGGGCTACTGGGCTGGAAGGGCAGCATGCAGCATTGGAAACATGTTGGAAAACATGTCCAGACTTTAGTTGTCTGGGCCAAGCTCCATGGGGACTCAGAGGAGATGCTGCACACACGTGTCCTGACTGCACATCATTCCTGGGATGGGACAGGGATGCTCAGCCAGGGCAAATTCATGTGGGTTGTGGCTCAGCAGCCCAGGAACATCTGCCTTTGCTACCTGCAGAGAGAGGGTGTCAGGTCTGTTTAAGGTGGGATGACAGGTCTATATCACCCCAAGGACAACACTCTGCTGGGGAGCATGGGCAAGGGGCAGGGGCTGCTTTCCCTGGACCTGCTGGAGAGGCTCCTGGCTGGCTGGTGCAGGTGCTCCCTGGTCACTGCACAGGGCTTCATATCCAAGAATGAGCTGGGATGAGACAGAAGTGTGTGGGCTTGGCTGGGAGTTGTGTGAAGGGGCCATGGACTGCAAGGGGTGAGTGCAAAGGATGTACGGGATGCAAGTGACACAGTGGGCTGCAGGGGACACAGAGGGTGCAAGGAGATATAAGGGATTCAGCGAGCTGAAAAGGATGCAAGGGATGTAAGGGATGTAAAGGATGCTGAAAGAGCTGCAGCAGGCTATAAAGAATGCAAGGCAAGGAGGCTGCAAGGGGTTCAGAGAGTGCATGTGAGGGTTGCAATGGGGTGTAAAGGATCCAAGGGATGCAAGAGATGTAAAGGATGTGACCGTATGCAGGGGTTGCAGCAGCCTGGAGCCAGCCCCTTCTGTCCCTTGGCTGGTGCTGCCCAGTTGCCATCTGTGCCCTTCTGTGTCAGCAGCCTGACCTGGGGCAGGGACCAACCCCAAATCCTGGGTCCTGGGGTCCCCCTTGCTGTGCCCCTGCAGTCACCAACTGAGCAGGGGACAGCTGCAGGCTGCACTCCCTTCCCCTCAAGGTATTTTCGGGGTCTCCAAGCCCCTCAGAGGGATCAAAGCCCTGTCCCAGCGAGGCGGCTGCGGCTCCTCTGCTGCAGACAAGGCGCCCATTCAGCGCCGCGCCCCGACCCCCGTCCCGCATCCTGCGTAGCTCCTCGGGGGGAGTGCGGCCAGCCCCCAGCAGCAGCCAGGGCCGATCATGTGGCTTCTAATGAAATCCAGACCCGGGCAGAGCGATGACATTACGCAGTGATTTGTGCTCCCGCACAGACTAAACACGGGCCGGGAGCACAGGCTGAGGATGAATCAGGTACCTGGAGCCTCTGCCTGACTTCTGCCTCGTTATTCCTCCTCTCCTGCTCAAAACACTTGGATAGAGTGTCCTCGTGCTTTCCCTGCAAAAATAGGGATTTTTCCCGAATGATGCTTGCAGAGGCTGCAATAAAGGCTCAGGCTCTTGTATCTGACCCCTGATGGCTCCGTGCATTAGAAGTGCCTTTGCTCTGTGCAGCTCATTGTGACCAGGGAATAACTGGTGTCCTGGATCGCATGGAAACGCTTCCACTACTCCATGGGGTGAGGGAGAGTGTTAAAATGGAGCTGAGGTGGGTTTGCTGGGTGTGCAGCCAGGGAAGGACTGCATGCCCACCTGATGCCAGCGAGGGGGATCTGGCTGCAGCCCCTCCCCTGTGCAGTGCCCTGGGCACTGCCCTGTGCTGCTAAAGGCACATTCATGTGCACCCCATCCTTCCAGCTGGAGGGGTGGCGGCCGCAGGGACTCCCCGGAGGTCTTGATGAGCTGAAGGTGCATCCCCAGTCTGAAGCCCACGTGATGCACTGCAGTGCAGGACAGGGCCGAGGAGGTGACCTTTGCCCAGCCCCGAGTGCCCATCGGTGGGGACAAAATGACTTTAGAGGGGTGCCAGGTCCTGCTTGCTGAGTGTGGAGTGTGACAGCACAGACTCTTTCCCATGGGAATTCTTCCCTTCTTCTGAAGTTTACTAAATAAGATAAGTTTCATGTTACTGAGAGTGGCTTTTGGAAACAGGCAGTCAGAGCTGGGCCCAATCAGTCCCGGGGGATGGACGAATCTCAGCCAGTCCGAATAACCTTCTCACGTGTATATAAATATGTTATTAATTAAATAAATTCACTCAGCATTCTCTCAAAATTTGTGTGTCCCTTCGCTTCGCTATCGGTTCAACAGTGACACTGGAGCTGCTGCTGGGATGGTGCTGGGAGGTAACATCCCTGCCAGACATCCTGCTGCCCTGCTTCCCGGCAATTCCGTGCTGGAGCCCCTGAAGCCCGGATCCTCAGGGAAGTACCCAGCACAGCACTTGTTGGGTTCAGCACCACAAAACCTGCTCTGTGGGCACGGTTTCGAGAGGTGCCTGCGTGGCACTGCCGTGAGGCCAGTGGGGATGGGGCTGGCACCTGGGTGCTGTGGGCAGGCTCAGCCTGACCTCGATGCCCTCACCTTCAGCCCTCAGAGCTTAGAAAAATAGGTAAGTACATAGGTGTTTGTATATATACGTTACTGTATACATAAAACCATAGAAGTGTATATATCCATGTTATATATTTGTAAGTATATGTACTACGTGCTCTGGAGTATATAGGAGAGTGCAGGTGTCTATATATGAAAATAAATATAGATATAGGAAAACATTTACTCCTGGAGTGTATAGGAGCGCATACAAATATATATTTCTCTATATAGAATATGTATTTTAATGTATATCTAAGATATATATAAATGATATATATAGACATATAAAAACTATATATAATATATACACACACATATTTTTGTGTGGGTGCATATACTCCTGGAGTATATATTTTTATCAATGTCCTGTGTCTTGTGGCAGCCCGGGCACAGGGTGCAGGGACAAACCTCATGAGCCAAAAGGCTGCAAATATCCACCCAGGACTCTGCCATCCCAAGAGAAAGCTGCAGGTGCTGGATCAAGGTGTCCCAGGGCTGGTGGTGCAGGGTCTCAGAGCCACCACCCATGCCCACAGGGGCCCCTGGGGCACAGCTGGGGGCTGGTACCGGAGCTGGCATCCCACAGGAGCACAGTGCCCAGCCTTGGTCTGCGGGTTTGGTGGTGCCTGCATGGAGTGGAGCTGCTGGGCACAGGGAGGGCACACAATGCAAAAGGCTTCTATTTATTGCCACTCAAACACCACCAGAGTCCTCCTCAAACACCAACTATCCACAAGAGACATTGATGAGGTCGCCAACGGCTGCAGTGAGGAATGGGAAATGATTTTGGTGGTGTTGCAGTGGCTGCACCTCTTGGGGTCCAAGCTGGAGTGACCCATGCAGCCTGGCAGTGAGAAGCCCAGTGCCAGATGGATGGTGGCTGCATCAGGACATCACCCACGTGGCCTGGGGACACCCCAGTGTCCTCAGCCTGGCTGTCCTGGAGCGAAGTGTCCTGGGGAAGGCAGTCAGGACCCTGCATCCATATTGTGAGGCAAAGAAGGAAATGGCCATTTCCCCACATGTAGTGTAGCCACAGGAAGTGTCAGCTGCATATATATTTGTATCCCTATAACCCTGATGGAGCTGCCCAAGCCCCTTCACAACCACCCCATCCAGAACGAAATTCTCTCTGATGCTGCCATCCCCCTTCCCAGTGAACACTGAGAGAGAAATTTCCTACATAGTTTTGGGAGCCCTGAGTTGTCTCCCATGTGTTTCATTCTCATTGGAGTTTCCCTTCTGAGTTTATTTTTGGTAGGGCCTGAAATAGGAAATTAATTGTTGGCAGCAGGCTGGCTTTTATTGCTGCTCGCTGGCCAAGCCAAAACAAACGTGCCGTTGTCCAATCCAATGGCTCCTTCTTTGCTTTGGGAAATCAGGAGGAAAAGGGAAGAAGATCGGTGTTGCAGTGTTGGTGGGGGAGAAGATGAACCAAAAGTGTCACTGTGCTCCTCTGATGCCATGGATGAGGTGCTGGTGGAATGGAGGACTGGTGGCTCCATCACAGCCACTCCCACAACTTCTCCTCAGCCATGACCACCACCTTGTCATCAAAAGCCCTACCTGTCTATCAGGGAAGGTGGATCCTGCTCTGTCTCAGGGGAGCAGAACACCTGATTTCTCCACATTACGACTGGGTGCAGCTGGTTTTCCCTTGAGGTCAAAGTTTTCTGCACGCCTAAGACAGGCCTGGAAAGCAGCTCAGAACAGCAAGTATGTGTCAGTTCCTGGTGGAACTCACAGCTGCAGGGAAATCGTTTGATGGTTTTCAGCCTCTGCTGATTGGTGGATCCCTGAACAAGACCTCCTCATTGGTGTCTATCATGGCGAGCTGTCAGTCAGAGATATCCAACATGCAGTGGTGGGAAGGAAGCCTGCAGGATGCCTGGAAAAGAGATTGATCAGCTCTTCATGATGCTGAGGTGTGCCAATGCCTCATCCATGTCCTTCACAGCCCATGGCATCACAGGACATTACTGGAAGATTCTGAGCTGTCTGAGCTGGAAGGACCCTGTTGAAAAGACCCTGGAAGCAACAGAGAACCTGAGGCTCAACATCAGCTTGTTGTTGTTTTTCCTCAGCATAAGGCAAAGCCCATAGTGGGAGAGATGGCACCCAGCTATGGAAGAAATACATTTTTATTAGGAAAGCGCTCTGCAGAGGTGCCAGGCTCTCTCATACCAAATGAAGCCCTCCAACTCCACTGGATGGGGTGCAGGAGCCCGAAGGGCATCCAGCTCCATCCATAAACAGTGCTTCCTCCTGGCCAGGAGCAGCGCTGGGGCAGAGGGTGGCATCGGTCGAAACCAGCTCGACCCCACTCTGGCGTGCACCGACAGTGGAGAGCTGTGCCTGGAGGGTGCCAGGCAGGGGGGCTGCTGCCAGCGGTGGATGTGGGGCACATCCGTGGCACTGCCCTGGGCACTGAGCAGCAGCTCCCTCCCTCTCCCGTGCTCTGCGACCCCGGCAGACTGGAGCGGGGTGCGGGAAGCGAGCGGCTCGGTTACTGCAGAATATACCGTGGGCATGTCTAGTACAACAAGCGCTGCTTATGCGGTCGATAATACTGCTACAAAAAAGGGGGTGGGGGGGATGCCCCACACACGGAGCCCCCCAGGGGCGGCCAGGCCGGCTCCTTGCAGGCCTGCCCTGCGCAGGGAGCGAGGGCAAACTGAGACCCGGGCAGGGAGCAGGAGCAGGGCACAGGTGGAGGGACCGGGTCCTGGGGCAGGGGGAACTAAGGCAAAAAGGAGGATGAGTGAGGTGGACGGGAACGAAGGGAGGCTCAAGGCTCTTCCAGTGCCCCCTGCCCAGTCAAGGCTCCCATGTCTGCTGGCTGTGCTGGCAAATGTCCTTCTTCCCGGTGTGCAGCCAGTGCGGGGCCGGTACCCGGTACCTGGTCACTGCACTGCCTGAGCAGGCACAGCAGCTGCCCTGGGCAGCTCCAGGCTCGCTTCCCGGCTCTTCTTCCTGGGAGGCTTCTTAATGGGGGTTTTCTTGGCTGCCTGCTCAGTGGGGAGAGCCTGATCCTGGCTGCTGCCGGCACTTGGCTTCTCCACCCACTTGGGCTCCCCGGCTGCCATCTCGGCCGCCCCAGGGATCAGTTTTTGCAGATGGGGAGAGGTGGGGAGCAAGGGTTTGCTGGTCTTCTGGCCGCTGGCGGCCGCCGAGCGCTTGGCTTTCTGTGGAGGGGTGGGCTTCTCCCGCTGGGCACCCACCCCGTTCGCCCGGACGCCTCCGTCCCCCTTGTTGAGGCTCTGAGTCTTTTCCTTCAGCTGGGCGGCCAGCTCGGAGGCCAGCTGGGGATGCAATGGCTCGGAGCGGGGTTTGCTGGTGCCGGGGCTGCGAGGAGCATCCCTGGCATCTCCGGCCCGCCGCTCTGGCTGGAAGGCACCCATCTTTCGGAAGGCGTTCTGCACCGCCCCGTTGATGCTCTCCATCGGCTCCAAGCCGGCTTTGCTCCTCTGCTTGGGCTTGGAGGATGACTGGGGCTCACTGGCGAGGCCGGGTTTGCCCTCGGGGCCGCCGGGTTCCTTCGGTTGCTTCAGCACTTTCTCCTTGCCCCGGGCGCCACCCTTCTCCTCTGCTCTGCCCTGCACACTGGCTGACGTCTCGCTCGGGCTCCTCTTCCTCTTGGCCAAGCCCTGGCCTTGCTCGGGGCTGCCGGACCGGGCGGCCGCTTGCTCTGGGGACTGGCCAGGCGCCGGCAGCGAATTGGACTGGCCAGAGTTGTACCTGCCATGGATCCAGGAGACTTTGGGCTTCGTGGCCGGGTCTGGAGGACGGGGCTTGGTCCTTTCCGGGGATGGCGGCTTCCCGGGGCTGCAGGGATCTGCAGTGGCATCTTCCTCTTCCTTGGACTGCTTGGAGAGGCGGGCGACCCGGGCGTAGAGTGCGGCGCTGGCCGAGCCCGAGCTGCAGGAGGAGCGTTCGCTGTCCGAGGACTTGAGCAGGGGGGTCTCACTGCTGTCGGCAGGGAAGGCTCTGACAGAGCCCGTCTCCTTCAGGAACGTGTATTCGCCCGCTTCCTCCCTGCTGACTGGGGCCACAAGCTTGTCCCCGGGGCTGGCAGGTGTCCCTCCGTCCCTGCTGTCACCTACGCTCTCTGCAGGAAGAGAGGACAGCGGTGTCAGATGGGATGTGCCTGCGGAGGGCAAGGACTGAGATGGTCCTGCAGGATAGTGTCCTCCCAGTTAGACTCCCAGTCAGGGATCTCCTGACTCTTAACCCTGGAGCAGTAAAGGCTGGAGGGGGGAGCTCTGACACTGTGTGGGAGGCAAGACCGGAACCTGCAACTTTCCTGAGGCACGAGGAACCAGGTGACATGGTCCCCCACCACGCAAGAGAGACACCTCTCCATCGAGCAGGCCCCTGGTGGTGGCCCCCAAGCCCCCGGGAGATGCACCCTGTTCCCTGCTCACCTTCATGGGGGATGCAGTACACAGGACCCTCATCCGTGGTGTCAAAGGAGGAGAAGGAGCCGCGGGATGACCAGGATGGGGAAGGCTGCTCCACCACAGAGGGTGGCTCGATGAAGCTGCAGTTCAGGGTGTTTTCCAGGTCATGGTGGGCCACTGTGAGTGCAAGGAACTGTTGTCAGTGCCTGTTCTGCCAAACTGCCCAGGTCACTGCCAGCCAGGAGGGTAGGATGCTGCACAGCTCCCCGCTGCCCAGCTGCCTGCTGGGTGTCAGGGACAGCATCCAAGGCATGGGGACACCTCTTGCTGCACAGTCCCACCAGGTCCCTCAGCCAAGTGGCCACAGAAGCCATCAACCAGCAGTGGTGGTGACCAGCATCCCCCCTGCTTGGGCTGTGGGCAGCAGTCTGTTCAAGCCTCACACTTCCATCTATCCCCATCTCCAGCTGCCCAAATTGAGGATGTACGTGGTGGAGGGACGAGCCACCCAAACCCCTGGGTCCTATGAGGACTCGGTGAGTGTCCTGGTGGTCACCCATGAGGTCTGCAAGCCGGCACGGCCACCCTGCAAAGAGGGTCCTGGCACTGTGACTGTTCCCTTCCCAGGGAGAAAATTAGCTGTTGGCTTTAATTCCACTAATTCCCACTTCAGCTTCACGGACTACATTTTCCTTTTCCATGTGCTTTTGCACAAGGATGCAGAAGGATGATCAAAGGAAGCCTGCAGCAGGGGGATGTACATCACTGGTTTTTTCCCAGTTCAGCCACTTTTCAATGTCTTTGCCAACTTCTTCCCTCCTGAAGCTGTGTAGGGGTATCCTGAACTGTTTGATTCTTGCAGCACATCCTTGTTTTACAATAAAATAACTTTTAGTGTAATTGGGATTCCCATTGCAACGTTTATCCATTATTAGGGAATCTGGCTTCAGACATGTAGGGCCATTAAAATGACAGCAGTGCTGCACACTCACCCTTGCATAGTTTGGCTTCTTGGAGCAAGGAAAAAAACCCAAGCAGAGATATTTAAAGAGTAAATGGCCCAGAGAGGGGGAAGCGGCAGTTCCAACATGGCTTTCCTTGTAATAAAAACCAAAAAGAGAAAATTAAAAGCAGCCGTCTGGAAGCGGATGAAGGGAGATGTTTCCCGAGAGGAGGCATGACGAGCGGCTGGGAGCCGTGGCCACGAGGCAACTCCGGGACTCCAGTGAGATCCAGGACAGAGCCAAAGGATAAAATGAGGATATGTAGTGCACCTGGAAGCCTCGAGAGGCTTGGGGCCTCCAGCATGATCACCAGGGATTTTTCTTCCCTGGCTGTTGGGAGAAATGTGGATGCTTCCTCCATATCCCTATCTGTCACTGCTCCCCGAAATCTCCCAGTATCAGGATGACAACCCCAGCCCTCCTTGCATGGTGGCCAGTTGGTCTCAAGACCAGGATGAAGCAGAGAAGAGCAGCAGAAGAACCATGAGAGAGGGATCCCAGAGTCCTCCTGGCCACCCCCTCCCACTCATCCCGAGCTCCCCACAATAGGCATCACCCTTGGGGCTGGTTGAGCTTTGCTGTTTGGAGAGGAGATGTGGCAGGGAGCAGGGCTCAGATTAGCCCTGGCATCTTCAGGGTGACGTGACCAAGACCCACACTGGTACCACTGACACCCGAGGAGCAAATCCCACACACAGGGCTGCCCAGACACTGGCCCTGTGGCTGCTGGTGTGAGTCCAGGGTGTGGCCCTGCAGGCTGCCAGCCCATGGAGATGCTGTGGATCTAAAGCTGGTGCCAAGGCTGGGGAGCAGCTTTTGAGGGAGGAACCTGGGGCTCCAGGCACCTGGTGAGCTTTAGTGGGGCTTCAAGACCTGCTGTCCCACCTGGGAAGGTTCTACCATGTGTAGGCTTGCGCTCAGCAGTTTGTGCCCAGAGGAGAAAATCCACCTGGTGCCAGCAAACACATGGCCAGGAATGTGAGCAGATCCAGAGTGACCCCTGACCGGGCATCAGCCAGCACCAGTTTCACTGTGACATCCCCACAAGGTCTTGAGCACCTCCAGCACTGACTTGACCCTTGGGATGGGGCACTTCAGCAACCCTGGGCCCCTCCTGCTGGGGCAGGACCAACGCAGGGAACAAGTGGCCTCTGTCAGTGGATACTGGCCACTGTGGCTTCCACAGCACCAGGTGTGGTTGTGATGTGGCACCCTGGGATCCCCAGACCCAGCACGGGCTGGAGGCATTGCCAGACCACGTGTCAGTGGGACTGGGAGCTGCTGGCACCCACAGGGACTACCCTGTGCCAGATAGCACAAGGCAAGCCCTGACCAAAGCCTTTCCCTCCAGTGAAATGACAACCCTCAGCCCCACAACAGAGTTCAGGAACAGCCCCAGCCCTGCTGGGACCTGAGACCATCCTGAGCACCCTCAGCCTTTCCCGGGGCTGCTGCTGCCCTGTGCACACAGAGTGGCTGGACTGGTGCCAGCTGCCTGCAGCAGCCGCCCATGAGCCCCCCTGCCCTCACTGCACACAGGCACCCTCTGTCCTCTCCAAGCCCTTCCCAGCCCCTTCCACAAACACAGCCTCTATGATCCTCTGTTATCCTTGCAGCAGGAATGTTTCTTGGGCCTGGCACACCCCGCTGCAGGCAGGGCTTTGCTGTGCCCCATGTGGTGAGGGGTTGTTCCCCCAGCTTGGATGCTGAAGGTTGAGAACGGTGTGCAGGGATGGGGGTCACCTCTGTGTCCCACCTGGGATGAGGGGTTTAGCCTCACGCTGAGCCACTGTGTGCCAGGATGTGGCTACTCAGGGGGTTCCACAGCATGGCATGGCCAGGGAGGTGCTGGGCTCAGGAAGAGGGGCTGGGGCTGAAGCCCATCCCAGCACGGGGTGGGGATTGCTGCCTTCACCCCAAGTTTAGTCAATGGGGTCACAGTAGATCCCCAGCTTCAAGAGGTGCAAGGAAGAGTTCAGAGAGTGCAGGGGACAGCATCCCCCAGCTGCTGGGATGCAGGGGGTCCCCAACAGCCCTGACAGTGCCAGATCAGGGGCTTTGCCAGGTGTGAGCAGCTCCCTACAAGCCAATTCTATGCCCAGGCAGAGTGAGAAGCTCAACCCAAATCTCTGCCCCTCCATCCTCAACTCTGCTGCACATGGCATCAGGGTGGGCATCCCCCCAGAGGCTCTGGCTCCAGGCAAAGCCAGGGCAGGGTTACTTCAGGATCAAAAGCACTAACAAGGCATCTTGCTGAGTGACAGAAACCATTCCTCTCCAGGGGAACCTCAGAAGAGTAAACCCAAAACTACTCAGCAAAGCTTCAGAACCAGGTACAACCTTTGCATCCTCACAAAGCAAAATGTGCTTGGAGATCCGGAAGCTGCAGACAGCAAGGGCTGAGCCCCTGCAAGCCCGGCAGCTCATGCCATTGAAATGCCCCCAGGGATCCGTGTGTCCCTGTCTCTGCCCTGCCAGGCTCACTGCCCTGCTTTGGGGCTGCAAAGTGTGTACTGAGCCACACACACTACCTTGACAGGAGTAAAACCTGGCTCTCTGCACCCTCCCCAAACCCCAGCGCCTTACCCATGACCTTGGGCAGCTTCTGGCGGCGCAGGGGGATGCGCGGGAGCTTCATCCCGATCTGACTGAACCGCCCACACAAACGTCTCGGAGGCTTCTTGGCTGCTGCTGGGTCCTGGCTGGAGCTGCAGAGAAGGGAACGGCACCGTCAGAGGCACTGTTCCCCTCCTGTGGTGGGAACAGCCTTCATGGGCAACAGAGAGAGGCAGCAGCTCAGGGATGCTGCCACTGAAAAAAGGTTTTGGAGTGATAGTGGGGTGGATCAAAAGCAGGGGCGTGCCCAGCCCGAAGGAACTGGGGATCCACAGAGGCTGCTGCCAGCCCTGGACATCAGCTTGTGCCACACCAGGATGCAGAGCAGTGCCAGGGGATGGTGGCAAGGCCAGATCCAACCACAGCTATTGGGAGTGCAGCCCCAAAATACCCACAATGCCTGGTCAAGACCCCGAATCTTAAAAAAAAAAAAAATCATTCCAACCCAAAGCAAAACACGTGACTTCTCTTTATTTGCTCTCTGGTTTTGAGGCCTGCTGGGGCCATGTTTTCAAGCAATTTTCCACAGCCACAGAAGTGAGTGGCTTTGTGTGTTGACTCAAGGGAACCTGCACTGTGCCCACCACCCCCTGCAAGGTACCGTGCTAGGACAGCACCACAGGTCACCCGGCGGTCTGGGCACCCTGGGAGAGAGGAAACTGTCTGGAGCCATTCCCCCTCTCCCTGTGCCATTCCTCACCTGCTGGGTTTGTGCTTTATCCGCATGATAATTACCTACAGCCCCCAGGCTCTCCAAGCCAGCTGTGCTGGGCTGGAGTTAAGCTGGCAGGGCTGCAGGGGAGGCTTCTG
The DNA here is from genome assembly GCA_013397795.1 of Orthonyx spaldingii. Lineage (NCBI taxonomy): Eukaryota > Metazoa > Chordata > Aves > Passeriformes > Orthonychidae > Orthonyx > Orthonyx spaldingii. Next base: position 264,337 of record VZTJ01001483.1, read on the forward strand.
GAAAATTCCTGTGCAGTGGCTGGTGGCATGAGGGGCTTTTCTCTGCAGCTGGAGGAGCTCCAAAAGCCCTCTCACCCCTTGCTGAGTAACACAAACCTTTTTCCCTGCCTTGGGTCTGTCCCCACTTCTACTCTCATGGAAGGATGTTAACTTCGTGCTGCCAAAATGCTGCCAGCATCCTGACCTTGCTGCAGGAACCCATCCTCGCAACCCTGATCACCCATCCCCATGTGGGACAGTCAGCATCCCCCCTGTCCCCCAGGACTCATCCCTTGGCCCAGGGGTTTGTCCTGAGTGTCTTGGCTGTGTATTGATGCCCTTGCTGTATTTCAGGGTTCCCTTTGCAGATCAGTTCCAGACCTCAGAGACTGAAGCAGACTTGGCAGGTCTCCATGAAGTGATGGCCCACAAGAGAGAAACAAAGTCAGGGAGAGCAGGAAGGGGTTCCCCAGGAAGAGCTCACCCTGAGCACCTCCATCAGCCCCGATGATGCAGCAGGACTGCTCAGACCCAGGTACCCACACAGTGCCATGTGGGCAGCATAGTTCTGCCTCAGTTTCCCTGCAGCACAGCTGTCTCAGCATGGTCTCTGCATGCCCCTGTCAATCCCAGACCCCACTCGTCTTCCACATTCCCAGCCTGCTGAGATCCCTCCTGGCCCCGACACTCACCCGCTGGCTTCGTCCTTCTTGCGGCAGACGCAGCAGCAGCAGAGCAGGGAGAGCAGGAGGATGAGCAGCAGCGCCAGGAGGGCCCCGGCCCCGATCACTCCCATCCTCTGGTTGGCCTCTGCAAGGCAGACCCTGCTCAGCCCGGGGCCAGCCCTGCGGCAAGAGCCGGCCCCGGCCCGGCACTCACCCATGTGGCAGGCGCCCGTCAGGGGGTCGCAGGTGCCGTCGTGGCAGCTGCAGGCATTGGCACAGTTGGCTCCGTAGCGTCCGGGAGGGCAAGTCAGGTTACAGCTGGAGGGAAGGGCTGCATGAGAGCGGTGCATCCCCCAGCCCAGGCACAGCAGTGGTGGCCACTCGGCTGCCACCTTCTCCCTTCATGCAAACACTCCATGCTCCAGGAACATTTCTCCAGCTCGCTCTGACACAGCTCCTCCACAACCCGGGGGAACCCTTAATCCACAGGGACCTAGAGCCCATCACCCTGCAGTAGCTTCACCCATCGCTCAGTGGATTTGCCCAAGATGGATCTCAGACACTCTCACTGCTCTCTGCATGGGACTTCACCGTTAGACACAGTAATAAGGACAGGTCATTAACCCAGCAGTCACATCTAAGGACACACTGACGTCACACACAGGGATTCCAGCTCAGCTCAGTGGTGATGTGGCCACGGCATCCCAAGCCCCAGGCCCCATTGAGCCAGGCAGAGCCACAGTGGCCACAAGCTGGAATGGTGCCCAGACTGATTTTTTTTTTTGCCTCCAAGTAGGGAAAACAACAGAGCAGCCCTAAGACCCTCCCAGTTTGGTTATGCCTGGTGTCAAATCTCCTCTGCTGGTAAAATGACTTCCTGATGGTGTCACAGAGATCATGGGGACACGCATGAATGGACACCAGTCTGCAAGTCTCAAGGGCTTGAGCATGGAAAGCACGCACCAGGCGCGTGCCAAAGCACCTGGGCCCCTTGGTGTCAGTGGGTCCAACCAGCCTGGCTCCCCAGCGCGGGCCAGGCACTGCAGAGCAGGACCTGGATGGAGCTGGGAGATTTTGACAGCACTGCCGGGCACCAAACCCTCTGGCAGCTGCATCCCAGCTGGAGTGGCTGCAGCTGGAAGGAGCCAGTGGGCTCCAGCTTAAAGCTGTTCCCCTGGGGACGCAGCTGCCCCCAGCCCTCAGCGCTGTGCCCTGAGGTGGCTCAGCCCATTTCACACTCCAACAGCTTGCAAAGTGCCACCTTGGCCAGGCCTTGTGCCTGCCCTGTGCCTGCTGTGTGCTTGTCATGTGCCAGTCGTGTGCCCATCATGTGCCTGCCGGGGTGGGCGCTGAGCATCTGCATCTGCTCTGCTGCACCAGGCAGCTAACGCAGCAGAACAGGAGCAGGGACAGCCCTCAGAAGGGCAAAACCTCTCACCCCACCACCTGGCCCCACATTTCTGCCCCAGGCTGAGATTTTGGGAGAGCAGAAGAGGGTGATTTTTTTCCAGGAGAGTCCTGACACTTCTGGGAAAGACGGAGAAGACAAAGCATTTTGTGCACACATAAATATTTTAGCAGCTGCTCCTTTAGCCTCCTCCGACACAGAGCTGAGAGGGCATGCTGCATGGCAAGGACATTGCTTCTGCCTTCATTGCAGAAATCCCCTTTTTAGCAAAATTATACCCTGCTGACAAAAACACTGGTTTGGACATAGTCACAGGGATCTGCCTGAGCACCCAGAATGCTCCCGAGCCTGCCCGACTGCACTGCCTGGCACAGCTCAGCTCAAGGTTATGGCACCAAGGCTGCATCCCAAGCCTCCCCCATCCCCACCTCCTCAGTGCTGTGCCAGGGTCTCAGAACGGGTTAATCCACACTCTCGCCCTGTCACTGTGCCGAAAGCATCACCACACCCCGTGGGGAACATTCAGACTCTCTCACCTCTGCCTTTGCTACCAAAGGTGGCCACGATGCCCAGGCTGGGGATCCTGAACTGGTGCCAGTGCCCAGCAGCTCTTCCAGTACCACAAGCAGTTGGCAAAGCCCCACAAAAAAAAACCCCTCCCTGTTTTTATGCCCTGTGAAATGCCAGCATGGGCAGGATGCCAGCTCCAAATCCCTGTCCTTGCTGTCACCCTCAGTTAATTGCTGGAAAAATCTGAGCACCACCCGGCAGGACCTGGGGGAACTGTCTGCATGTCTCAGCTGGGTGGAAAATGTTTTCCTTATCTTTTCAAACAACATTTCAGTGCCATGCTGGGAAAAACTACCTGGGGACGTGAGCAGACCCTCAATGGCCCTTGTACCCCTGGACAGGGGGAAGGTGGAGGCCTGGGGAAGACCCCAGCCAGAGGCAGAGCTTTAAGGAGGAGCCCCCCACGGATGCCATGCCTCTGAGGCTGTTTGTTATTTGGGGATGTGGTTTTCTGTCTGTTTTTGGATAGAAATTCCACCCTGGACTTAAAACCTCGCAACAAACCACCACTTTGTTGATTTGTTTTTGCCAAACAGCCCTTTCCTAAAGCACAACACCTCATGCTGCTCTGTGAGCTTGTCCTTCCCCCTCTGCTCACCAGACCATCCGAACTGCTGCCCGTGAGCGCTTCCACTGCAGGAAACCTCCCCACTGGGAACAGCATAGGACACAAGGTGACAGGAGGTGCCTGAGCATCATCTGTGCCCCGAGGAGCCCCAGGTGCCTCACTTACTATGTGCCGTGGGAGCCGGGGTGGCAGAGGCACTGCCCAGTCTCGAAATGGCACTGGCCGTTGACGCAGTCGCTGCAGACGAAGGCACAGTTCTCCCCATAGGTCCCATTCCAGCACTTGGTTTCACACCTGGGAGGGATGAGGGCAAGTGGCTGCAGCACCCAGGGCACTTGGGGACCTCCAGCATCCCTCCACATGCAGGGAGATGGGGCTGGGTGTCACCGTGGTAGCTTGTGGTTTCCAAAGCCAGGAGAGGGGTACAGGGATGGACTGAGCCCACTGACAAAGCCATGGCACTGGGGAGAGCCTGTGAGACCCCTGCCCTATGCCCCTCGGACCCTGGGTGCTTGCAGCTGGGCTCAGCTTTCAAGCTGGGATGCTTTCCTGCAAATGCATGTGCCCAGGACTGGTTCCAGGGCTGCAGGACCCTTCAGTGACCCCATTCCCTGTGAGACTCAGGGAAGCCAGGCACTGCCCTCCCAGCACCTAATGCTGCGCCCAGCCACACTCACCGGTCTCCGATCCAGCCAGGGTTGCAGTGGGAGCACTTGCCATTGATGTGATTGCAGGTGTGGCCGTCCTTGCATGGGGGACAGAGCTTCTCGCAGCCCTCTCCGTAGAAGCCGGGTGAGCAGGGCTGGTCACACTTGGTGCCATTCCAGCCCGCCTCGCATGTCAGGCAACGCCCGTCGGCTACGGTGCATGGCTGCAGGCTCTTGCACTGCCCACATCTGCAAAGGTCGAGGGGAACCCATCACCCAGCGCACCCCAAATCCTCCTGCTGCCGCCTCCCACTGCTGTCGGATCAGATCCGGCAGGGCCGGTCACTCACCGCCTCCTGCAGCCTTGGCCGTAGAAGCCGGCCGGGCACGGCTCGCGGCAGTACTTGCCCCGGTAGCCCGGCTCGCAGGTGCAGGTCCCGTCCACCTGGCTGCACTTGCCCTTGTAGCACTGGCAGTAGCGGTCGCAGCGGGGCCCGAAGGTCCTCTCCCGGCACTGGCAGCGCCCCGTGAACTGCTCGCAGGGCGAGTTGTTGCAGGAGCACTGGTTGTTGCAGCCGCGGCCCCACCAGCCAGGCTGGCACAGGCAGTTGCCCGTCTGCTGGTCACACTGGGAGTTGTGGCTGCAGTAGCAGGAGGTGGAGCACTGCGGGCCCCACCAGTTGGGCTCGCAGGTGCATTTGCCCGTCTTCTGATCGCACTTGCCGTGCTTGCAGAGGCAGATGTTCTCACACTTGGGGCCCCAGCGGTTGAGGTTGCAGGTGCACTGGCCCGTCACGTCCTCGCACTGCCCGTTGGGGTGGCAGCTGCACATTTCCTTGCAGTCAGGGCCCCAAAACTGCCGGGGACACTCTGTGGGGAGACCCATCAGCCTCAGCATTGCCCAGGGACAACCCCACCGCCAGGCACCAGTGGAGACTCCCAGTTCCAACAGCACCTCTTGACCACAGTCCTCCCTATCCTCCCCGCAGTGCACTGGATGTCAGAGGAGACCCCGGCAAAGGGACAATGCCCTGGGAACAGAGCCAGGGGACAGGCAAGGGCATTCACAGCTCCATCCCTGATGATCTGCTCTGGAAAGCCACCCCAGGATGAGCCAGGTCCACCCCGGTGAACCCCCTGAGGACACAAAGGCGCCCGCCAGGACTCACTGGTGTCGCAGTTGGCACCGAAGTAGCCGTGGCGGCAGCGGCACTCGCCAGGCCTGACGCACACCTCGTTCTCCTTGCAGGTGAAGTTCCCCTCGCACACGGCTGGACAGATGGACAGACAGCAGGCATGAGCACCAGGGCTTGCTCCCTAAAGCCCCCGAGAGCCCCCCAGAGCAGAAAAAGGGCTGTGCAGTGACCCTCTGAGTGCTGCTGAGCTGTGGCACTGTGACCATCCTGGCGAGCAGCTGCCTGGGCTGGATGGGACCCTTGCCAGAAAAATGCCACCAACCTCCTGTCACCCAGCTCAGCTCCATCCCTGCCACCCAGATAGGATGCCACCCATGCTGGCCACCAGCCTCCCAGCCAAGCCTTGTCCCTGCCAGCAGCTGCACCCAGTGGTGTTGTCCCTTGCTTAGCTCCACATTGCCAGAGGGGAGAAGCAGACACGGGGTGGAGGGGTCGTGGGCCCTGCCATCCCAGCACTGCCTCTCCCATGTGGCCATCAGCCCCCAAAGGCCACTAACCCCTCTCCTGCCAAAGGGACCTCATGCTGAGGCCAATGCCTGGAGCCAGGTGGGCACAGGACACGGGACAGGCAGCAGGGACAGGCAGCAGGGATAGGCAGCGCTCACAGATCCTGCACCGCCCTGGACAAGCTTCCTTAGGCACTGGGAGAGGGAGAAACAACCACCCATCCCATCCACCTTACCTGGGAGTTGTTAGACCTACAGTGATGGATATTATAGAAACCCCTAAAATAGAGAGATTACACAGGTTAGAAGCAGTGAGTCTAAAGGTTAGAGCAGGTCGGAGGGGCAGGAGATGGGGACAGCTCGCTGTAGGACCATCCTCCCCCCACTGTCCTGGCGGATCCTGTCCTTCTCCCTTCCAAAGGGGCCACATCCCATTCCCAACGCATGCAGCGAGCGGTTACAGGGTTAGTTGGTTATGTTTGCTTTGGCCCCAGCTGCAAAGTGCCACCTCCAGCTCTCCCAGGGTATGGTGAGCCCCGTGGGCAGCTGAGGCTGTGGGGGAGCCCCAAAACAGCTGCCTTCCTGTGGTGGCAGTGCCGGGAGTGAGGCTCCCAGGGTTTCATGCTGAGCATCCATGCTGGGCTCTCTGTGGCCCCCAGTAAAGAGCTGTGATACCTTGTACGGCCCCAGCCCAAGCTCAGTGGTCTCTGGCAGCCTCTCCCCAGTGGGGCCACGATAGACATGTGCCTGGTCTGGGCAGCTTCTGCTTCAGCGGTGGCTCTGGCTCAGCTCCCCACACTGCTGCAGCATCTGTGGGGAATCTCAGTCCCACCCCTGCAGCTGCACCTTCACCCTGGAGGACACCTCACTGTCCCTTGGGACCCTGAGCAGCAACCGCAAGTCCTTAGACCCAGAGCTGGCTGGTAAGGAGAGAAACCCCCACAGCTCTGTGCCCCCCAACACTGGGGCTGAGCACCCATTCGACCCACACGGTGCTGGCTGGGAGCACTGCAGGGAGGCAGGACCCAGCTGCAGGTCCCCAGGACAGGGGGTCCCAGCCACGGGACACATCAGGGTGGCTCCTGACAGTGGTGGTGAGGCCAGGAGGGCTCACAGAAGACAGGCAGAGCCCAACGAAGCAAAATGCCAGCGTTTACCTATTAAACACTCGCTCCCTTGTTGCCTCCATCCCAGGCAGCACACAAGAGCCGAGGAGCTGCAGGGATTAAAAAAGCATCACAAATAGTTACAACCCTCAGAAAGTCCTGGTCCTTCCCAAACACCCACGGGGAGCACTGAAGCCATGATGGTGAGAGGTCCTGCTGGGGGCTTCTAGACCTCCAAAGGGGAAGGAGAGCTCTTGGCTCCTCCTCCAGCACACAGTGAGTTAATGGATCTGCTGGGGTATCCCATGGGTGCTGCTTGAGATGCCCCACCAGCCACTAAGGTAAGTAAGAACAGCAGGAGTAAGAACAGGACCAGTTCCTCCCATTATTAAGGAGTGATTAAAAAGCAAAAGTCAAGGTTGCAACCTCTACAGCAAAAAAATCCAAAGACCCCCCCAAAAGCTGGGAAAAAAGGGAAGATTCTAAAGGTCCCAAGGGAAAACATGACCTGAACCCCAGGCTTTGTGCTTGGTGGCCTGGGGATGGCACCCCAAAGGCAGGCTGAGACTACCTGGCTGGAAAAGCTGGAACACAGCCAGCTCCCAGGGAATGTCCCCATGTACAAGCAGGAGGATGCCAACTGCAGGCAGCTGGAATGTGTCCCCGAGCTCTTGAGAGTCCTGGAGTGACACCACCTCCAGGGAGTACCAGGCACGGGATCATCAGGCAGGATGTTTTTGGCACAAGCTTGACCAGGATGGGGGCTCAGACCTACCCAGAGGCTCAGCCAGGGATGCTCAGCTCTCTGCTGGGAAGGGACACGTGGGGACACCTCACTCATGCTTCGCTAAAGAACCCCCGAAGCAAATGTCTGGGGGCTCATGATGCTGCAGCTGGGTGTGGGAAGTACACTCCCCATGCCATGACCCCACAGAAATCCCTGTGTGGGGACCCCTGCTCATCCCTGGAGCCATCCACTCGTCCTCAGGGTGACCCACACCATCTGGTCCCTGGAGAGGGAATGATGCTGGAGAGTCACGAACAGCCCAGGCAGATGCTGCAGTCAAGGAAAACTCCACCTGGGCTGGTCCGGCGGTGCAGCCTGGAATGCATTTGGCTTTTTCTTTTTTTTTTTTTTTTTCCCTTTTCCTCTTTATATGTAACAAATGCAGAAGAGGAGGAGACAGCGAGGAAGTATTCGCTCGAAACCCAGTGCAGTCACAGGACCACGTCTGGCTTCCAGACCGCCTGGTCCCAGGGCCGGGAGGGAGCTGCCAGCAGCCCCTCGGCCAAAGCGGGGTCCTGGGGCCGCAGCTCCCGCCCGGCCCCTCGGTGGGCAGCGCCCACACACCCAGCTGGGAGCGCCGTGTCCCCCTTTGCGTGGCGGACAGCAAAAAGTTGGAAAGGAGGCAGAAAAGAACCACAAAAATGATTCAAGGCCTGGAAAAAATGCCTTGCAGCCGGAGCCCAAAATAGCTCCATCTATGCAGCCTGTGGAAGCGGCCTCAAGTTGCTGCGACGGCAGCAGTGCAAACACCCCCCACAGGGACACCCGGGCTCAAGGGGCCTCTGCTCCTGCCCAGCATGCGAGGGGTGCACGGGGTTAATGGCAAAGGGGACCAACCACCAAATCACCTCCCTGAGGACTGGGTGGGCTGGAGCCATGGTTCTTCTCTGCAAGAGGCTTCAGGCTGTGCCCCGCGAAAAGCTTTGCCAGCTGTGCTGGCATACTCAGGCATAGGTAGGGAAGGGTCCGTGGTGCTCTTGCCCTCTCATGGCATGGCCAAAACCTCCCTGTTCCACCTGGGGTTGCTTTCACCACTCCACCCTTTAGAAATTCAATTTGGTGGATTTTAGAATGAAACCATCACAGGTTTGCAACAGGAAACCCCTCCACCTGGGAAACTGCCTCCAACAGCCCAGCCTGGCCACCAAAACGGGCATCATGGGGGATGTGCCAAAAAGTGTCCTTTGTGATGAAGGCCCTGAGCTGATGGTGGGGAGCTGGGAGTCGCTGGAACACAGTGGCACTTCCTCCAAGCACTGGAGGAGGTGAGCAGCATTGCGACCACCCCCAGCTGGGACCCATCCCACCACCTCACAAGATTTGAGCTTATCTGTTCCTGGATAACTAATCTCTCCTTCCTCGTGCCTGCTGATGGCTTCCCACACCCTGCTCAGCCCCCTACCTCACTTATCAGCAGTTTTGACAGCAAATAAACTTGGTCCTGTGGCAACGAGACGTAGCCAGGACATGGCACTGGGAAACCATTGCTCCCAGTGTGGTACACGAACTGGTCCCGGAGCACAGGCAGCTCACGGAGGGTCAGTGCTGGCTGCAGGCCACCAGTGCTCATCAGGGTGTGGGACTGAAAGGTGTTTCATGGCCTCATCCCCTTGGCAAAGGGCTTGCTCCATGTGCCCCGGCCACTGGGAAAGGGAAACTGGAAGATGTGTTTAAAAGCTCACTCCCAACCAACACGGAGATGGCACTGCAGACATCCACAATGCAAATACTTTCTTTCCTTCAAAGCACTACAAAGGCTGGGAAAAAAGAATGAAAAGCTGCCTCTGAGCTGTGGCCAGGGCTTGAGACCTCAGCTGATGTGGAGAAAGGGAGTGGGATGTGGGCAGAGCTGGAGCTGTCACCTGCAGGGACGAGTCCTACACGCCAGCCTTCCCCCAGCCCATGGCTGTGTCCCGCTCACGTTGGGATCTCAGCTAATGATCCCAGCCTTTTCACAGAGGCAGAATATTTTTCTTGTGGATTAGTATCCTACACTGCTCCCAGAAATCACTTTATCAATAGCTGTACAGAGGGCTCTGAAGCAGGAGGGGTGGCTTCTCACCCAGGCCAGCACAGCCTGCCCTGAACAATGAGGAGCAGGCTCACAGCCCTGGAAGCAGGAGCGACACTCTGGGGATCAGCTGGGAGCTGCTGCTGTGGTCCTGTGTGAGACCACCCGGCTCAACCCAGTGGATGGAGCCACAGAGGAGCCCTGCAGACACCCAACACATCCCCGGTGCTCAGAACACTACTGGCACCTTCCCCATCCCCAGTGCTTCTCCATCCCTGCCCTGCTGCTCCTTCCCAGCATCACCCCAGTGCTAACCTTCTGTCTCTGTGTCACCTGGCACTTGGTGCCACCCAGCTGGCACACAGGGCTCTTGGGACCACTGGGTCCCAGGCACTGGCACTCCCCAGCTGATGCCAGCTGCAGCTCCCTGACCCCAGCCTCAGAGTGCAGACAGAAAGACAGACATCCCCAGGGAAGGCAAGAGTAGGATCATGGGCATAAATAGAAATCCCTGAGGCAGAGGAAGAAAATAAAAGACCAAAGACTGGAAAAGAGAGTGTTAGCAAGACAGCAGGACAGGGACAGACCAGTGCACAGGCTGTCACCACTGACACCCTTGGTCATGCCCATGGGCAACCAGTTATAAAAGAGCTTCAAATTTAAGGACAAGTTGAACTTAGAACACAAAATCCCAAAGAGTCCCAAATATGTCCTTTTCTTCTGTGCTAAATTATTCCTTGAATTGCTACTTGGGAGCCAGGTCTCAAGAAGTCACATAATCTTGAGCCCTCTGAAACCTGTGCTGGCATCTCCACAGGATGCCTGGATGGGCTTTGCAGAGCCAAGGGTCCAACCAGCAGCTCCACCAGCCCTGGGTGGACGCCTCCTCCAAGGCCACCTCCAGCCCCACTGCCCCCGGCCCCAGGCCCAGAGCAGGACGTGCAGCACCAGGGTCTTGGGGCCACTGGGGTGGGCTTGGATGGTGATGTGTGGGGTGTCCTCCATGCCCATTGCACACAATAACGATGGGGGTGGGTGCCAGGTGGGTGGGTGGGGAGGGAAGAAGGGTTTGCAGAAAAAATAATGCAAACATCATCTGAGCTTCCCAGGGACTGTCC
>VZTJ01001483.1:282589-293084 GCA_013397795.1 Orthonyx spaldingii
AAAAAAAAAAAAAAAAAGGGGAAAAAAAAAAAAAAGGGGGAAAGAAAAAAAAAGGGGGGAAAGAAAAAAAAGCCACCCGCCCTTCCCTGCTTGCTCCCCACGCCCCTGAGGCTGTGCTGATGGAGCGGGCTGGATGTGCAGGAGGCTGTGGCTGGCAGGCTGTGGCTAGCACTGGCATCCCGGCAGCAGCGGAGCCTGGTGGGGAGAGCAGCCCTGCATCTCTCCCGGCTCAGCACCGGGAGCTTGGGAAAGCGCCAGAGGGAGCGGGCCGAGGTCACCAGGAGCCCTGGGAATGTCGGCAGCCGGGGCTGGGCCAGCTCAAGGAGCGTTCAACCAGAAACATCAAGTTAACACATTTTTCCAGCATGACCGGAGGAGGCTGCAGACGGGCAGCCAAGCCCCGCTTCCAAGGAAACTCCAGGACAGAGCAGCATCTGCGCTGGACAAGTGCCCAGTTTGCCTCCTGCTGCTCTGCTGGCCTTGGAACTCTGCTCTGGACACAGTCCCTGACCTGGGCTGGGGACCTGGGCCCTTGTGTGTCCCTCTGTCCAGACCCCCGGCGGTGCTGCTCCACTGCTTGGGACAGGGGCTGAGGACAAGGTCACACAAGAGGCTAGTGCCACCCTGTTGGCGGAGCCCAGGACTCGGGGTGCACCTCCCACGGAGCCCAGTGACACCCCCAGGCTGAGGAGGTCCAGGAAGGGGTTTCTGTCTGCCAGGACCAGTCTCTGCCCCACCTTGGGGCACCCCGATCTCTGCTCAGGCTCCAAAGTGGGAATGTCCCTGCCCAGCCACTATGGGCTCATGAAACTCCAGGAGAGAGATGTGATTCTCCACCTATATCCTCATCTACACCTTCCCCAAAGCCCACACAGGGGTCACAGCACTCCTTCCTTCCTGCCTGCCTTCCTGCCTGCCCTGAACCCCACAGCAGCTGCTCAGTGAGACCCCAGGGGTCCCGGTGGGGCAGGAGCCCCTCTGCCAAGCCCCTCAGTCCCATCACTCACCCAGGGGGAAGGTGATCTGGTCACACATGCCCAGCAGCTGCCCAAAGCACACCTTCTTGTCCGAGGGATGGATCCCCAGCTCCATCATCCTGCAGAACAAGCCTCAGCACAGGAGGAGAGCAGACACAGCAGAGCTCACCAGGGTAGTGTGCCCCACCAGAGGATTGGGATCATCTCCAAATAGGACAGCATGGCACTGACCACGTCCCCGATGGATGCTGGGATGTAGAATTGAGGGATTTGTTTTTACAACAGCCTCTGGGTTGGGAATGGGACCAGTTCTGCAGCCACTGAGGACACCATGTTGTACCCCAGCTCCAAGCCCCAGCTAAAGCCCTGAGCACCAGGTGGGAGCCAGGATCCCCCCACGTGAGCTCAGGGGGGACCTGAGAAACCACAGCACATCTCCCTGCAGCTCTGTTGGGCCCCCACATCCCTCAAGCCCCTTGTCCCTGTCTCACCACGCTGCCCACCCACACCCACCTGCGCAGGGTGAACTTCACCGTGTCCTCATTGTGAGATGCCACCATCACGCTGGCTTTCCGGCTGTGTTTGATCTCCTCCAGGACATAGTCCAGGCACCTGTAAGGCAAGGTGGGCCTCTGGTGAGGCCTCTTCCCACTGGGGTGACAGGGAGCAGTGTGGCTGGGGTTGTCCCCTACCTGTGGTACATCTCGTTGGTCTTCTCGTAGGTTGGGTTGATGGGATCCTCGTAGCCCATCTGAGCCGCCCTCTCCCTCTCCTGCTCCATGTAGGCACCACGCACCAGCTTGGCACCAAAGTGCCAGCCCTCCCGGCACGACAGCTCCACATCCCCCGTCACGATGCTGTAAGCCTCCTGTGACCGGGTGGGAGAGATGGCACAAGGTCATTGCTCCAGTGCCACCCCTGACTGTGCCTTAGCAGCAGTGCCATTGCACTGCCAGGGCTTCGGGAGCCGAGGTCTCATCCATCTGCAGCAGCGGGCACCGGGAGGAGCCGGGTCACCTTCAGGTAGCACTGGTAGGTGTTGTAGATGATGGGCCGGCTGCGGTTGAAGCGGCGTTGCATCTGCACGGTGAGGCGGCTGATGGCTGGCTGGAAGTAGCTCTGCTCCGCGTCCACCATCAGCCTCACGCCCTTCTCCATGGCTCTCTGGGGGTGAAGGACACACAGCATGGCTGCCTGCTCCACGTGTCCCCCGCTGTGGCTCCCCCAGCCCCAGTGCCCCCTCACCTTCGCAAGGACATCCATGCGCTGCAGCACCCGCTTCATCTGCTGCTCCTCCTCCTCACTGAAGCGCGACAGCAGAGGCTCCAGCTGCCCAGTCTGAAACAAGAACAGTTTTGTGGCACCCTGCCTGCACCCAGCTCTGCCCATGGGGGACACAAATGGCCCTGGAGAGAACCCATCCCCAGGGCTGCTGCCCCAGCCCAGCCCCCAGCAGCCAGCACGGCGTGACAGGGTGCCCTCCCTGCCAGCCTGGCAGATGCACGCTGTGGTCACAGCACGGCTGAGCTCTGCCACCAGCCCTGCAGCCACCAGCACCTACTGGGAAGAGCACAGGACCCTCGCCCTGCTCCCACAGATGCTCTGTGGGACCACTCTGGGGGTATCAAAGGTGGGTACCTACCTTCCTGTTGGGGATGAGCAGAGGCCTGGAGAGATTGGTGCGGCTGTCGAAGAGGCTGTTCCAGTCCAGTAGGTCCACAGTGCTGAGAGCAGAGAGCCAGGTCCTTGCTGGTGCCTTGCAAAGGGGGGGCTCTCCACCAGCTCCCAACGCCCACCAGCAGGAAGGACACAGGACAGGTGCCACCCTGACCTGTCCTGTCACCTTTGCCCAAACTTGCCCTGTGCTCCATTGCTGAGCTGAGCCAGTGCTGGCCTTCGGAGACCTCCCCTTGCTGCCCCAGGGACAGGGACAAAGTCCCCCATTGTCCCACTCTACAGCAGCCCCAGTTCCCAGGCAGCTTACCTGCTCGTGCCCAGGTTCTTGCCTGTGAACCACTGCTGGCTCTCTGCCTTGCTCGCAATGCCGAGGTTGGCCAGTGCCTCCTGCCACCAAAAGGAGTGTCAGGAGCCACGGGGGTCTGTCTGCTTGAGGTGTCACAGCTCAGTGCTGCTCTGGCACCTCTGTGTCCATGGCCATCTCCAGCAGTCCATCCCCGCAGCACAGTACCGCCTCCTCCCATGGGCACCACCCGCCTCACCTGCAGCTTCTCCACCTCCAGTTTTGTGTCCAGCACCGCTCGCCTGGCCTGGCCCTGCTCTGCGGCCATTTGGTGGAAGAACCTCTGCCACTTCACCAGCACCTCTGACAGTCGCACCTGCGGGGACAGAGCTCCAGGTGAGACACCCAGGCTGGAGCCTCCGGCCCTGCCAGGGCTTTGCAAGATCACACCCAGCCCGAGGCAGATGCTGACCCCAGAGCAGGGCAGCTTAGCCAAGCCAAGCAGTACAGACCCCACACACCCTCCTTCACACTGGGACCTTTAAAATTCTGAGCTCTTTGTGTCTCCCCAAAAGTTGAGGCAGGGTCTCCAGGGGCCTTGGGCTCACAGGGGACAGGCTGTTGGTGCCCGCTCCTCTCTGTCATTACTAGAGATGCCACCACAACAAGCCTGGCACATGCCTCAGCAGAAGCATCATCTGTAGCCCTGGCTCTGCCCCACCACAGCCTGGCACTCACCAGGAACTGAGGCCTGGCCAGCGCTGTCAGCTTGATGGCAGAGAAGCCGTCCTCTGAGCTGCCACCTGGATGGAACCACAAGGACAAAGTCAGCCTGACAGTCAGCCCTCGGGCAGGAGGGGTACGGTGGTGGTGGGACTGAGGGATCCCTGCAGTCCCTAGCACAGTGGGGCTGTCCAGGACACGTGGAGCACTCACTTGCGGCATCAATGCAGCGGAGGAAAGTCTCCATGTGTTGGTCACACTTGGCCTCATCAGCATAGAAATAGGTGTGGGCACTGGTGACCCCACCATGGTGGTTCCCAAATCCCTGATGGGCTCGGTATTGCTTCTCCCTTTGTTCTGCTCCTAGGGTGGAAGAGGGTGAAGATGGGCCATGCAGCCCCACCAAGCTCCTATGGCCTCCCCAGGAGCTTCCAGTGTGGGTGAAGGGGAGAGAGGCTTTGGCTTGAACCTCACAAGAGCCCCCAGGGCTGACATGGACCCTGCTTGCTCTGTGCCCGAGCAGAGGCTGAGTCTTTGCTGAGGGGCAGAACTGGGCCAGGAACCACATTGTTCTTCATCCAGATCGTTTTTTGAGGCTGCATTACCTGGGTCCTTCCCCCACAACACCAGGCCTGCAGTGCCCAGACCTCCAGGCTATCTCCTGTCACTCACCTCCCATCTCCTTCTCGGCTGCAGAGGTGCGGGAGCTAAGAAGAGAAACAGGGAAGATAAGGGCCAGGTCAGCAACCCCCTGCAACCCTACACTGATGGACAGGGTAGCTCTGAGGCTCCTGTGCCGCCGTCCTGGTGTTGGACCCTGCTGTTCCCTTGCCATCCCATCATTGATGGGATCCAGCTGGCAGGTCAGACGCCCCAAACCCACCTGTGGAAGGGAACAGGGCTTCACCATCCATCCAGGGAGGACTTGAGAGCCCTGAGGCAGCATGGTGAGGGTGCCCTGTGCCAGGGTTCAGAGCCGCTCTCCAACAGCCCACCCCATGGCAAGGACAAGGTCAGTCCAGTGGGGCTGGCATGCTCCATCTCCAACCTGTTCACAGTCCTTGCTGTGGTGACACCAAGCCTCAACCCGGTGCCTCCACAACTTGATGGCACCAGCAGCCAGACCACGAAGCACGGAGCTGCTCCAGACCCTGAGCACATCAAGCCCTGCTGCCCCACGCTCCTCTTGTCTTGGCTGCAGCCAGCAACTCACAAACCACATCTTGTTTTCAACTCCAGCTGACCTCAGATGTCATTTTAAGCCCAAACTCTCTGCCATGGAGATAACAGGGCTCTGACAGCCTGGGGGATGCTGGCCAAGTCACGAGATCCTTCCCGAGCTTGAGCAGCTAAGCTTTCTTGCTGACACCCTAAACCCAGCTGCAGAGCCAGGGTCTCACCAGGAACAGGGCCAGCCCCTGGAGAGCAGCCCTGGGTGGCAGCAGAGCCACCTCCTCCAGGAGGTCCCTGCCTTGGCATTGCTGTCCCCAAACTGGCTGTGCCCAATGGGGGAGAAGCACGGTGCGAGGGAAGGAGCAAAGCCACCCATCTGGAGCCAGCAGGCCTGGACAAGAGAGCAGAGGCACATGGCATGGTCCCAGGACCTGTTCTCCCACATGGAAACCCCGTGACAGGGATTAGGGGCTGCTGAAAGCATAAACAACTGGAAACAAGCTGTTGTCTCCTGTCTGCTGGAGCCAGGAACAGCCCCACGTTGCTCCAAGTGCCACAAAGCCTGGGGTGAGCCAGGGCAGGCGCAGCTGGGGCTCATGGGGAGCAGCAGGCACCGTGTCCAGCAGGCTCTGCTCCCTGATTTTACTTGTCTGAGGACAGGGAAAGCAGCTTTCTGACCCTGAATACAGAGGGTGGAGGAAAGGAAGGAGGAGAGATGATACACTCAGAAATGGGATAGAGCAGGGGACAGCTTCGGCTGAACACTGCTGTGACATGAGGACACACAGAGACATGGGTCCTGTGAGCAGGGGACAGCTCTGAGCCCAAGGCACACCTTGGGCACAACATCTGAGTTGCTGGGGACAAGTGGATGGGAGCAAAACCTGCTGGAGTGAAGGCACACAGCTCAATTAGCAAACAGCACCCTTGGAGTCAGAGGGTTTTGTGTTCCTGAAGACAAACACACCCTTCCAACAGCATTCCTGCCGCATGACTGCGCCAGCCGTTCCTTCATCCTCGAGGGGGGCATTCAAAGCAGTGCCACGGTGCTCGCTTTGTTCTTCTGCATCAAGCAAAATAAAGGAAGCTCCTTCCACCTGAAGAAATAACTTTGTCCTGGATATCAGCTGCTCACTTTGCAATATTAATCTTGGCCAGCAAAGCCATTCTCTCCCCCACCAAGTGCCACTGAACCTGGCTTGTACCTGACCATCCCTTCTGCAAACCCACAGCAAGTCTCCCAGAGCAGGTCCCATCTCCAGGTGCTGTTCAGATGCTCCTAGCAGGCTGTATCCAGAAAGGAACAACTTCGAGGGTGAGCTCAGGGCCTGAGAGCTCCCATTCACCTAAAGCAGGTTGTGAGGACTTCCTGGATGGCTGGGAAGGATAATCTGGCTGACAGCAGAGGGAGCTTTCAGGAAGTTTTGGATCAGGCTAAGTAAACCAGCTCAGGAGCAGCACAAAGGTCCTGCTGTCAGAAATAATCCCTTTGGCCCTGGAGGTTACCTGAAGGGTGCCAGCAGCACAGCGCATTTGCTTTGCTCAGCAGCAAGGGCGTCTGGCAAAGGGGATGAGGGACCAGGGAGAAGCTGTCCTTGAATTACCACATCCAAGGAAAAGACTCATGGTTACATGAAGTCCATTTCAGAGCTATGGGTGGTGCATAAAATCCACAGGTAGGAATAAAGCAAAGCTCTTGGCAGAATAGACCTTCAATCATGCAGGAATTGTCAGCACACACCAGCCCAGGACCACCACAGGACCACCTTGGAGAGCTTCAAGCTAAACAGAAGCTGCCCCACGATCCCAGGAACACGCTGACAGAGCACTGGGCAGGGGTGGCAGCAGCACTGGGAGCAGCAGGAGAAGGGGAGGTGGCAGCTCTAGGAGCAGGATTGGCCAGGCTGGACAATGATCCCACACGGGGACAGCTGTCAGATATCCACACAAGGAATTCCTAGAGGAAGTCAAGTCCACAGTCTGCATTGCAGAGCCTGACGAGCATCTGACAATGCTTGGGGCAGGGTTGTCCCTCCCCATGTCAGCACAACCCCAACTCATCTGCAGTCTTGGGATGCCCATGGGGCAGCAGTGGCCCCAAGGCTGTCAGGAGACCACAACCACCTCCACTATGGGGGACTCCCTGTTTCACCGATACCAGAAGCCCCTGCCCAGTGCTGCCTCTCCCCCCCACCCAGGGCTGCACCCACCCTGAAGCCCCCAGCCCTCTGTTACCTGCAGGACACTCATTTTCCAGCTGTGTCACCATGACCTGGCAGCAGCCTTCAGCATGTGGCTGAGGCTGCGGGAACAAGCTGGCAGAATCCTGGACGCCAGCCTAAGCAGGGCAGGTAGGCAGGGGCCTGCGGTGCACAGAATGAGCTGGGTCGTGCCCATGTTGCATCGCTGTTCCCAGCCGGAAGGGCTGTGGAAAAGGTGCCACAGCCCACTGCTGGGCAGAAAGGGCATTTCCCTGCCATCCTCTGCAGCCAGCTCCAGAAGACTAGCAGGAGATGGCACCAAGAGGCCAAAACCTCCACTGACTGCTCTGGTTTGTGACTCTGCTTCCTGGCTGGCAGCAGCACAGTCCTGAAACGTTCACCCAAGGAAAGGACAGTTCTGGAGCACAGCAGCCATGAGCCCAGGACTGCCCACCCCTCTCAACCATGTGCAGTCCAACTCAGCACCAGTCCTGGCAGAAGCATCGAGAATTTTGGATTTTGCCCCAAGCAGAGCCAAGGGGGATCCAGAATGATGGTTGGCAAGGGACAGGGTTCAACATAACTCTTCCAATGCCATGCTGGTCTTTGTCCCTGTTCATAGAATTATAGAACATCCTGAGTTAGAAGGGACCCGCTCCTGGCCCTGCACAGAACAACAGTCCCACCCTGTGCCTGATTGTCCAAACACTCCTGGAGCTCTGGCAGTCTTGGGACCATGACCATTACCAGGTGAGCCTGTTCAATGCAAGACCATCCTCTGGGTGAAGACCCTTTTCCTAATATCCAGCCAAATCCCACTGGGGCTTGGGCACGGATGCACTGGGAACTCTATTGGGTGTGAATGGCCCACACAGCACAGGCAGAACTCACAAAGCAGGGAGAACCACACGTGCAAACCCCAAACCTGCAGCAGGGGGGAAGCAGCACAGCCCAGCCAGCCCACAAACCACAGGCACCCATCAGCAGGAGGGTTACAGGTACAGGCAGAGCCTGCCTGAAAGTCTTCTGTGGTCAACCACAGGACAGCCCTTGGCCCAGGCACAGCCAGGCACGGAAGGCAGCAGTGCCAGCCTGGCAGCACCGGTGCTGCCGTTTCAGTCCTACAGGAGTGCTGAACACGGCCCGGCCCATGGCTGCATGTCCAGGGAAGAAACACCTGGTTACACACCTTCAAAACAGCCACCTCCCTGCCAGACAGCAGTGGGGTGTTTTGAAGCTTTTCCAGAAAAACCCCAAAGTCTGCAGCCCGCTCTGGGCTGGCACAGCCCTGTCTCCCCCCGCACAGCTGCCGTGCCCGCGCTGCCCTCAGCCAGCGCCTGCACCATCAGGGACACACAGACCCTGCACTCTCGGAGTGTCTGGCACAGCAGCAGCAGCGAGAGGCAGCGGCACCCGCCGTGGCACACGGGGGTCCCCGATAAGCAGTGCCCGCGTGCGGACCAGAGATAAGGCTCCCAGTGGCAGCACCTGCGTCACCACCCCGACTCACAGCCCGCTGGCAAAACACCCTAAAAAGCCGTTTCCGCTGTGTTTTTAACACCACGTGACAAGCGTGTGACAGCTGCCAGCAGGGACTGCCGCTGTGCAGCCCTGCCCGGGGGCCGGCGCATACCTAGCCAGTGTCCTCCGGAAGGGCCACCCTTGTCGTGGGTGGGGGGACACCGCCCACCCCCGTGACTGTGGGGTCCCAGCCAGCGGCCCATCGATCCGGAGAGCGGAGCTGCCCGGAACTGAAGCGTGAATAATGGAAAGTTACCGGCAGCTTTGGGCTGGTGCCAGTTCTTGGCAGAGGGCGGGAGGCAGCGAAGGCTGCGCCCGGGACTGGGTCGCAGTGCGGGAACGGGAGGCACCACTCCAGCTTGAGAGGGGTGGAAATGGTGAAGAGTGGAAATCATGGAATCGTTAAGATTGGAATCCAAGATCACTGAGTCCACCAAAATGTGTGGGGACAGCGCCCCAGAGTCTCTACGGTGGGGGATGGAGGGGGCAGGAATGGAGGGCAGCATCCCAGTGGGGTGGGGGAGAAGGGGAACTTCAGGGGTGACAGCAACGCACTGTGTGCAGAGGGGTGGGGGGACACAGCACCTCAGGGAGGTTAGGGAAAATGGGACGTGGCTGGAAGCACCCCAGAGGGAAGATGGAATGGAGGGGTCAGTATGCCATAGGAGATGGAGGACAGAGGTGGGAACCCCTCTGTGCAGGAGGATTTGGGGTGTCCAGCACCGCTGGGGACGGGTTGCACTCCGGGAACAGATGGGGACAGAGGGGGTGCAGCAGCCAGGGGGGCAGCACCTGGCGTGTGCAGAGGGACGGGGGGAGCGATACGGCCCACTGGGGGCCCAGCACCCCGTGTGCAGAACACAGCCCCGCCGTGTGCACTTCCACTCCCCAGTGCGGGTCACAGCCATCCCCTGTGCGGGTCATGGCCATTCCCTTCTTCTGGTCACAGCCATTCCCTTCTTCTGGTCACAGCCATTCCCTTCTTCTGGTCACAGCCATCTCCATGTGCGGGACAATGTCACCCCCCGTTCTGGTCACAGCCATCCCCCTGTTCTGTCACTCTCACTCCCCGTTCCAGTCACGGCCGTTCCTCCGCGCGGGCCGCGGGCGGTGCCAGCGAGGGGCGAGGCTGTGACGCAATGCCCCGCAACCAATAGGAGCGGGGGGCCGGGCGGGCGCAGCCAATGGGAGCATGTCCCTGGCACTCGCCCGCCCCGCCCGGCCGCACTGACCGCTCCGCACTGACCCGCCCGGCCCGGCCGCACTCACCGCCTCGCACTGACTGCCCGGCCCGGCCGCACTCACCGCCTCGCACTGACTGCCCGGCCCGGCCGCACTCACCGCCCGCCGCCCAGGTCCTCCTCCACGCTATAATCCAGCACGGCGCCCACGCCGAACGCCTGGTTCCGCCGCAGCAGCGGCTTGATGGCCTCCTGGTCCTCCCCGGCCACGAACTGCCCGTAGAACGTCATCTTCATCAGCCGCTCGAACAGCGTCTGCCCCAGCACCCGCTGGCATAACTGCAGCAGCTGCGGGACAGATGCGGCTCAGCACCCGTCCTGCACCGGCCCCCCCAGAAGAAAAGTCCCCACGATCCAGAACTGGCATCCCCCAAAAGGGGCACCCCCCGGCCCGGGAATAAGAAATCCCCAACACCCGCACCCCCAGACCGAGCGTGCCCCCGGAAGGGGAATGACACGTTCAGAAATGGGCACCCCCAGGGTGAGACCCCCCGGCCCAGGACCGGCACCTCCCGGGGTGAGAACATCCCTGGCACGCACCAACACCCCGGAAAACAGGCACTCCCCCGGAACGAAAGATCCTCCCATTTGGAGCGAGAGAACCCCCATCCCGCATCGGCAGGTCCGGAAGGGGCACTCCCCATCCCGGGACTCGCAGTCCCAACAGGGGACTCCCCGGAGCAAGACTCCCCTCCAGAA
>VZTJ01001483.1:293546-351001 GCA_013397795.1 Orthonyx spaldingii
CGGCCTCGGCTCCACGGCCCCGCTCCGCCCCGTCTTCGGCCCTGCTCTGCTGCCTCCGGAACCGGCACCGCGCCCGGCGCCGCCCCGGCACCGGGACTGCGACTGATTCTGCGATCGGCACCGGCAGCAGGACTGGGAATGGGACTGGGACCGAGACAGGCATCAGCACCGCCACGGGGATGGGAACCGGGATCGGGACTGGGACTGATTCCGGGACCGGCAGCGGAACTGGGAACGGGACCGGCACCTGGACCGGCACTGGAACCGAAGCCGGAAGAGACACCAGGACTGGGACTTGGACAGGGACCGGGACCAGCACCGGCACCGAGAATGGCACTGGGACCGGAGCTGCGATCGGGACCGGGACTGCGGCCAGGACCGACACTGGCATTGGGACCGAGCCGGGGATACGAACAGGGACTGGCACCGTCAGCGGGACCAGCACCGGGACTGGAGCCACCCTGCCCAGCGCACCCCGCTCCCAGCCCGGGGCCTTCCCCATTCCCATCCCCGTGACGCAGCCGGTCCCGGGGGCACCTCCCTCCCCGGACGCTCCAGGAAGGGCCTGGAGGGGCAGGTGCGGCTCGAGGGGAGCCCTGGGTGGGGCCTGAAGGGAACTCTCTTCCTTGGAGCAGTGCTGGGAGCGGGGAAAGAGAGCCTCATGCCGTCGGAGGAGCCCTTGGGAAAATTGCGAAGGTCCCAAGGGAGCCTTGAAATGATCCCTGAAAGGGACCTCGGGGGAGCGCTGGGGCCAACCCTGCAGGGCCAAGAAGCTCCTGACTACTCAGGGCAGCTCCAGGAAGGGCCGAAAGATGCCTCAAAGGGTCCCTGTTCCCTCGTAGCCATCCCGGGGTCAGGCTGTGGTATGTCTGGCCTGTGGAGCTGGAAACTCTTGGGGAGGGGATCTCAGACCTGCAGGACCTATCACGGCAGAGAGGTTTCAAGCCCTAGCACTTGCTCCTCCTGACGTGTGCGTGAGCAGGTTGGGGGTTTCAGCTGAATCCTCGCTCATTTGGTCGGGGTCCATGGGTGCTTGGGGTGCTTGAGGCAGCAGACACGGCTCCCTTGTCACAGGCTGGGGCTGCTGGGCTTCGCCTGCTCCGTGGAGCCCCAGGGAGGGCTGGCAGGGCCTCGGGATCTTCCCAGGCAGGGCGAGTGCGTGTCCTGCTCCTGGCAGGCGTTTGCCTGGGCTGTTCTTCCCGGGCGCACCCAGTGCTGAGCTCCGGAGATCGCCGAGCACCTCCTTGGCACTCCGCGGCCGGGAACGCTCCCGAGTCCTGGCCTGGGAGATCCGGTACCTCCCTTCTTTTTCGCAGGGTTATTTCACAGCAGCATCACGGCTGCACCCTTTCTTTGTGCCCACGTCCCTTCGCTGTGCCCATGTCCCGTGTTTATGCCCATGTCCTCTCTCTGTGCCCATGTTCCTTCTCCGTGCCCACCTCTCCAGCCCCGTTTCCAGTGGCTCCCGGAGGGTGACTCCGGGCTGATGCAGAGCTGTCCAAATCCAGCTCCTCAGTGACATCTTGTGCCGGGAATGCTCAGCGCAGGCAGGAGCTGGGAAAATTAGTTCCTGCAATTGTTTTTTCCTGCCCTCCCCAACACTGACATTGCTGTAACCAGCAGTGAAACCACGGGGATTCCTTGAACTCGTTTGTAAGGTATAATTTGGGAACATCTTGTCCTTCCACGGTGACAGCCAGACAGTGGCATTGCCCCTGACTGAACCGGGTACAAAGCTCTGGAAAAGCATCCACTTCCTTCGAAACATTCCCTGTGCTGTGTTAACTCTTTTGTGCCTTTTAGAGAGAAATAATTAACCCGAAGTTTCTTGCCATGATGAGACTGCACACACGAATCCTTGGGCTGCAGTTCAAACCTTGTTTCTCAGCCGAGTGCCACACAGAAGATTCCCTTCAAAGGCTCTAATGGCACCAGTCGCCCCTGGGAAACACTTGCCTGGTCTTCCAGGAAAGCTTCCAACCGCTGCCTGCTGTGCCAGCAGAGTTGCAGCATCCGGCTGGGACTGGGAGTTTGTGGGGCAAAACCAGGTCTGAGTTTCCAAAGAAACTTTAGTCTCAGACCCAAACTCAGAGATTAAATGTAAAAAAGCCACTTTTTGGTGGAAGTGAAATCTGATGGGGTGTCTCTTGGGGTGGTGGTACCCGAAGCAGAGGAAATCCCTGAGCTGGCAGCCCTGCTAGTGGCAGGGAGACCAACAAGGGCTGCTCCAGGCTGCTGTGGGGACTGTGCCAAGCCCTCGTGGGTCACCGTGGCTTGCAGAGCACTGACCCCCAGCTGCCAGTCCCCCTTGGCTGTGGCATTATGCCCTCAAGGCCCTTGTCCCCATCCCTTCCATGCCCAGGCAGGTGCTGCTGGCACAGCTGGGCTGTCCCTGCTCACGGTGGCTGCAGCTGGCGTGGGATGCTCAGTTCAGCCCACGGCTGGAACACACACCATGGACGCAACCATGCTGCTGCATCCCACATGGGGAACACGGCTCAGGGTGGATAACACACAGCCAGTCCTTCCACAGGCACTCTCAGCCACACCAACGATGGGAACAAATCCCGGAGAAGCTGTTACAGATGGCTTGAGAAGCCAAAAGATGTGGAGAAACATTTGAATGTGAGACAAACAGGCGAGGAGGGAATTTGGCACAGGAGGAGATGCAGGGGAGGCCACGCCGTGTGTATTTCATGGGTCAGCCCTCAGCAGAGGCTTCTTTGCCACCACAAACAACAGATGGCAAGGAGCAACAGCAGCCGCTGCCAGTATCTGGGGAGGAGAGCTGGGGGATGATGGCTCCTCCTGCCTCCAGGCAGAAGTGGGCAGGGGGACTGCACCTGGAAGCTGCTGGCTGTGCTCCCCAGTACAGGGATCAGCCTTCCGCACTCTCCTCTTCCTCCAGCCCAGTGCCAGGCTAGGGGCAGTCCTGCCCCATCCTCACTGTCCTGCAGCTCTGAGCCCTCCAACCCTGCTGCCCCAGCACTCCACTCTTCCAGCTCTGCTCCTCTGAGGTTTCCCTGGAGAGTGCTGACTCAGGTCCTGCTCTCTCAGGTGTTTCTCACTGACCATACGCCTGACTTGTGCTCAGCACCTGTGCTACCAAATCACTCCCACACAGGCCAGCGTGCGGGAAGGACACCCACACCCTGTGGGAGTGGGGTGGATCCTCAGCTGGCATCTGGCTCTGCCACAGGTGCCCCTTGAGCAGCAGGTGCTGGGGTGGCAGCAGCTGGGTGGGTCAGACTGATGTGGATCCACTGGCAAAAGCCAGGAGAAGGTGGACATGAGGATGGTACTTCCCAAATGGCAGCCATGTGTGGGTTCTCACCTTGGTGAGGGTTATTTTTCTTCACAAGAGGCTTCATCTCCCTCTGTGCAACTCTTCAGGGAGAACTCCAGATCTTCTACTGCCCACTCAGAGGGGATAAACCCCTGTGGGGTGCACAGGGGCTCCCAGCTCTAGGATGGGGTGTGTTTGGATGATGAGTTGGTATTCTCTGACCCCCCTGTCAGCCTCAGGGTCACCCTGCTGGGAATGGCTCTGACTTGAGCCACAGTATGGACCACACTGGCAGCAGGATGGAGGAACCAGCATTCCCTCTCACAGCTGGAGAACCAGGGAACTGCATCCTTCCCCTTGCACCTTGTGCTGCAGAGGCTCCCAGAGGTTCAGCTGCTCCAGCAGGGTTTGGGCTGATCCCTGTCCAGGTGTGGCACAGGCAGGTGAGGCTGAAGCACTCCGTGTCCTGCCTCTGTGAGACCAGAGTAGGAGTTTTGGGAACTTGCTGCACACCTGGGGAGGCACAGGGTGGGAGCTCCAGCTCCTGGGGTGTTCCTTTGGGCTGGGGGCCTGGGGAGGGCAGCTGAGAGCTGCAGACCCTGCAGAGGAGAGAGGTGCTGGGTGGCTCCTCTTGCAAATCTCCTGGCCAGCCCAGGCCTTGCCCTCCCAGCATGGCTGGGATTTTGAAAGCTGGGCTGTGTTCTGATCCCTGGCATTGTCCACTTGCATCCCAAGGATCTTTGGTGAATCACTTGTAGCCTAAGAAATAAATATCCTCTTGATTCTCCCTGTGAGTTCCTGGGTGCAGCTCAGCAGCCATGAGGAAATACCCAGGTGAATTCCTATCTCCATAAAGGTCAATGCTGTTAAAAAAATAAGTTGCCTCTGAAAGGGAACCTAGGAAATATCCAAGGCAAGGAAAGGCACATCACATTTACCACATCAGCTAATTATTTTTTTCACAGAGAGTCCTTCTCTTTTTCCATCCACTGGCAGAAGGGAGTCATGTGAGATGTCCACAAATGTGCCTGGGGGAAAAGGAATGTCAGTGAGGACCTGAAACAATTTTGCTGCTCTTACAGCTGAGCAAGGGTCGTGCCGGAAAATTTCTGTGGAAGTGGGGCCTGGGGAATGGACGTGAAAAGCCCTTTTTCCCGGCTGACTCCCTTGGCGGGTGAGTTGTTTACAGAGCCTTCATGCCAGAGTGCCTGGAAGGGAGCCAGCTCTATTTTAGCCCTTTGTAAACGATTTAAACACCTCGTGCTGGGGAACATTCCCAGGATAGGGGCTGCTTGGCTCTTCTTCCCGGGCGGAGCGGGGGTGTGCAGGAGGTGGTGGGAGGCAGAAGGGGCCGGCCCTGGCAGGGACACAGGAGCCTGTGCTGGGGGTGGCTGTACCCCTCCTGTCCCCAAGAGCTGCTGCTGAGACCCGGACCCTGCTCCAAGTCCAGCTGGCCAGAGGCATTTTCCCAAAGCCTTCCCAGGGGATGTTCCTGTGGAGCCCCCTCCTCCTCTGGGCAACCCTTGCCTGCCAGGAGCATCCCCTGGGAAGGCCAATGGAGCAGGAGGTGCCCTGTGGGACCCCAGCGAGGTGGGGACATGGGCAGAGCTCCCTGCAGCACCTGGGGGCAACCACACAGCCTGGGACTGGGGACAAGCTCCTGAGGCTGAAGCAGGGCAACTCCAGCCCCCCTTGCCCCTGAGGACTTGGCTGCTCCTTATTGATTAATGTGGTGGCTCATTGCTCTAAAGATAGGCTCTTAATTACAGAGCCTCTGGAAAGAGAGATGTCTCACAGCAAAACCTGATTGATTCGAGGGCAGCTCCAGCTCCAGCCAGGGCCCTGTGGCCACAGAGCCTGGATGGCCCTTGCCAGAAACGACTCCTGGCCAGAGGAGGTTTCGGGCTGGTTCAGGTCAGTTCCCAGGTCACAATTGATTGATAATTGTTTTTACCAAGTGTCACTTAGTTTTGCTTCTTAACTTTCTGTGTATTTAATTGTGAGCAGGTGGCACTGAGGGGCACTTGGACTTCTCTTGCAGTGGAACAAAATGGAAGGAAAAATGTTCATTTTTCACTTGTGTTCCTGAACTGTCTGTGGGGAAGGAGAAAAGCTTTTTTGGTTTCTTTATTTCTTTCTTTTGTGTTGTTTTCCTGCCTTCTTCCTTTACACGGACAAATGCTTTGTGGGAACCTTCATGCTTTTCCCTTATTCTCCTGTTCCAGAGAAGCTGTGCAAGATCCCAAAAAGACTGAAAAGAGAAAAAAAATTAGAGAATTGAAAATAGATTTACTTTCTGGGGTTGTTTCATCTCTCTGAGTTCAGGTTCTTGTGTCAGGAGTGCCCGGCCATGTCCTGGAGATGGAGAGGGGTGCCCGAGAGCCCTGCGGTCCCCACCGCCCCCAGCACCACACCCTCAGTGCCACTGAGCACAGACTGGTGGGGGAACACAGGACCCTTCTGAGACAAATTAAGGAGAAAAAGGGAAGAGCGGCTGCAGCTGCTGGCTGCCAGTGCTGGCCCTGCCTGCCTCCCCGGCCAGCACCATCTGTCCCCTGCCAGACCAGCCGGACACCGCTGTCCAGCTCCATCTGCTCCCGACCAGGCTCCGTGTCCTGTGTCTGCCTCCTGCTCTGCCTGCCTTGCGGGCTCTGCCCCGCGATCCCGGAGCTGGGCTCGCACCGCAGGGCCAGTGGATGCTCAGAGAGCCCCGAATGCCACATCCAGACCCACGAGTCCTTGCTCACTGTAGGTCTTTGCTGGCCTACTCACAGGTTTTTTCACCCTTTAAATTTTATTTTTTTGAAGGCTGAATCCTTCACTCTGGTGGTTGTGTGGCTTCATTTTGCTTATTCCAAGTTTCTTCTGGATGAAATTTTATGTGTAGTTTTTAAATTCTTTGCCCAGGGAAGTATCCAAGGGGCACCCCTCCTCAGAAGGATTCCATGGCACCCAGAGGGGAGGCTCATCTTGCTGAGCCCATTCCTGCTGTTCCACAGCCACGACAGCCACCCCAGGGTCAGGAGAGCACAGGACAGAGCCCCTCCAGAGCTCTGCAGGATGCTCCACCAGGGACAGCCAGGGAACCCTGGGCCTGGGACAGCAGTGCTGACTGCTGTCATCAAAACTCACACCTTGACTCTATGAGAACTCAAAAAATTTTTCAACATCACCAGCCAAATTTCCGCAGATTTTCCTGGGGACAGGAGAAGGCAACACTCCAAGTCCCTGTTCCTCAAGCTGGCAATGTGACAACTTTCCACTGGAATGACAGAATTTTTTTCCTAATGCAGGCCAAAGTAATTTTCTCTCATTAGAGCTGCTGATACAGCTGGAAAAAGTGAGCTCTCTGTCCAAAGCCTCATCTGCCGGCGAAGGGCAGCGTCCCCCCAGCAGATCGGGGGGTGTTTGGCTGCCCAAGCTCCTCATCCTTCTGGCTGTGGCTCTTTGCACTGGAACTTGGAAAGAAAAATACTCCAGGATGGAAAATTTCAAGCCTAAAGGGTAAGGTTGGACAGAATCCAGGTGGGACTTGGCAGAGACCCGGCAAAGGTTGTTCCTTGCAGTGACACTTTTGCTCTGTGCTTTGGAGAGCCTCTCTGCAGCTCTGCTCCAGCCAGGTCAGGCTCTGCCAGTGTAAGAAGTGGTGTTAACACCACAACATGTGACTTTCTCTGGGTTTTCCCAAGTTTTTGTTGTTGTTTTTTTTTGTGTCTCTGGAGCTGTGGGTATTTCAGAAGCAGACACTGCAGTGCTCTTGCATCCTGTGGGGATGGCTGTCCCATCAGCCCACCCCACGTCCAGAGCTGGCCCAGAGGCTTTGATCCTCTGGCTGCTTGCCCACAGCAGACACTGCACATCTGTGGCAGCACCAGAACAACCCCGACATAGCTCTGACAAATCACCTGATGGAAATGAGGAGCTGGGATCTTGTTGCAGGCTCTGGTTACTGGAAACCAAAAGCAAGGAGCTGCTCTGTGTCTGTGCATTGCTGGCTGGCTCTGGGGTGCTCATGAGGGTGCTTTTAACAAGGGATGTGCTGGAGACGGCTGTGTCTCCATCTCCCTCCTGTGAATTTTTCCCCTCAGGTCTTGCCAGAGGATGCCAGCTCATCCCTGC
Organism: Orthonyx spaldingii; assembly: GCA_013397795.1. Lineage (NCBI taxonomy): Eukaryota > Metazoa > Chordata > Aves > Passeriformes > Orthonychidae > Orthonyx > Orthonyx spaldingii. The sequence goes on from VZTJ01001483.1 coordinate 300,952, forward strand.
AAGGTTTGAGGAGCTCTGCAGAAGGACCTTCATGGGCTATGCCGAGTCCTGGGCTCCTCTGCACTGGGAAGGACCCCACAGTGCTCCATGGGGACCCCACAGTGCTCCACGGGGACCCTATGAGACACTGAGAAAGTCCCCAGCTGCTGAGGCCTCAGGCCTCAAAATTCACCTGTAGAGAAACAAGGAGGTTAGATCTGAGTTATTCCAAGGGTTTAAACCCTTTTTGTGTTACTAAAAAGATGTCTTTATGCTTTGGGCATTTTTTTTTTCCAATAAAGAGAAAGGCAACAAATTCACAGTAAAAAAAAGCGAGTTGAAGATGAGAGATGAAGCTGCTCCACTATAAGTTTGGAAAAGTTATCACCAAATTTGATGTGGGGTTGCTGTCCTCTCCTTCCCTTCAGGCAGCACTGTGGCATCTCCTTTCCCCTGGATTTTGGAGAGAATGGATTTGTGTTTCTTACCCAGGAACAGAAACAATGCTCCAACAACCTGTGCAGGTCTCTTGTTCCCTGCTTTGCTGACTGTGTTCCCTCACCAAGAGGATGACGAGGAGCCAAGGACACACCAGGACCTGTGCCTGTCAGGAGGGGGCTGCGCATTCCTGGGGAGGTGGATGTGCCTTTGTGCCAGAGCAGAGGTGCCTAAAGCACCATGATGCAGATGGGATCCTCAGGAGATGCTCCTGCCCCTCTTTGGGTCACATCTCCCACCCGAGACAGCAACACAGCCTGGATGTGATTTTGGGTGGAGCCCGTGGTGGTGGCAGCGGTTCCTGTCTGTCCTGTGCTGAGGGGGCAGCCGGCAGGGAGAGCTGGGGCTGGCTGTGGGTGGGGTGTGCTGGTGGTGCTGCTGGAGACAGTCCAGAGGCCACAGAAATGTCCAAAGGGCTGGAGCCACTCTGCTCTGGAGCCAGGCTGGGAGATCTGGGAGTGCTCATCTGGAGCAGGGAAGGATCCAGGGAGAGCTCAGAGCCCCTTGCAGGGCCTAAAGGGGCTCCAGGAGAGCTGGAGAGGGACTGGGGACAAGGCATGGAGGGACAGGACGCAGGAAATGGCTTCCCACTGCCAGAGGTCAGGGATGGATGGGATATTGAGAGGAAATTGTTCCCTGGGAGAGTGGGGAGGCCCTGGCACAGGGTGCCCAGAGAAGCTGTGGCTGCCCCTGGATCCCTGGCAGTGCCCAAGGCCAGGCTGGACACAGGGGCTTGGAGCAGCCTGGGACAGTGGGAGGTGTCCCTGTCCGTGGCAGAGGTGACACTGGGTGGCCTTGGCCGGTCCCTGGCACTGGGTGGCCGTATTCGGTCCCTCTCCACGGCAGGGGCGGCACTGGGTGGCCTTGGCCCGGCGCTGTCGCTGTCCTGCCGGGAGCGGGGAAGACGCGGCGGTGGCGCCCTCGGCCGCTGGGTGGCGCTGCGGCCCCGCTCCCGGAGCTCTCCGGTGACACCGCGAGCTCCGGCTGCCACCGGGCACCGGGGGCGTCCTGCCGGCCCTGCCCCTGTCCCTTGGGTGTCTCCATACCCAGCCCAGGGTCTGGCCCGCTCTGGAAGCGGCTGCTCCCGTGAATTTATCCCGCCGCAACCCCTCAGGTTCCTCCAGCCGCTGCCCCACTCTCTCCCCAGCCCCCTCTGAGCACAGCTCTCGGGGCCCTCCAGTTCTTCTGAAAACTCCCCGCTGTTATCCCGCTGTTCCCTAAAAAACTCCAGTTATCCCGCTGTTCCCTAAAAAACTCGTTATCCCGCTGTTCTCTAGCCGAGGTGTTCCGGTGTCCACTTTCTAGCCCGAGTCCGGGCTCTTCAGGCAACGGGGTGAGCAGGGGCCAGTGTGTTCAGCTCTCCCACAGTGTGGGTGGAATTCCCACAGCGATGTGTCAGGAACCGGGCCAGGTCCCCGAGGAGCCCCAAGGCGGGTGGCGCTGAGGCTGCCCTTGGACGGCCGCATCTCTTCCCTCGCTGCCTGTCCCCAGCGGGGCTCCTGCAGTATGCTGGGAGGGCCGGCGGGGCTGGGGACACCTGGGTTGTCCTCTGTTCGTGTGCTATGGGACACGGCAGCTCTCTGAACGAGCCCTCCTCCCCTGGGTGTTGTCATCCAGCCCAGCAGTGCCAGTGCCCGTATGGGGTGCTGGGGAGAGCTGGGGAGAGCACACGCAAGGCTGTGCAGTGTGTGTGTCCCTGAAGGTGCATGTGAAGGGCATTCGAGCAGAGGAGGGGGGTGTGTTTTTTGGGGTACCCACATGTCCGGAGGGTGGCAGGAGGAAGGGCTGTGTGCCTGGACCTGTGCCCACCAGAACAAGGTGGGTCCATCAGCCCTGTCCCTGCTCTGGCCCAGGGGAGCCTGGCTGGAGCAGGGCTCCCCAAAAAGGCTCCTTTCCAGGCTATCTTCCACACACCTCATCCTGGCCCAAGTGGCTGTGGAGTTTCAGTGCTGCTCCTGGGACCTGCTGTGGAGATCCTGGGAGGAGCTCCCAGCCCGTCCATCACACACTGACTTGGCATTTGTGAGGAACCTGAAGCAACAAATACTCCCTGGGACATGCCTGGGTGTTGGTGTCAAGGACAGGCTCAGCAAAATTCCCACAGCCCCTTCCTGTGCCTGCTCCCTCCTGGCACCCACAGGACCACCCTCGAGCTGGCCCAAGGGCTGCCCTGTCCCAGACTCTGGAGTCCCCTTGGCCACTACAATGTGCCAATCTGCCAGCCTGGCCCTCATCACAGCCAGACAGGGGTGGGTGCAGGTGTGGTTGTGAGCATCTCTGCAGAACAGGCACAGCTCCCACAGCCTGGCTCTCTGGTGCCAGGGATTGCTGGGGTCCAGTTTGGTTTCACAGACAGGTGTGGTGGCAGCTGAAGTGTGGCACCAAGCTGTACTTCCCAGCACAAGACAGACACCGGTTACGGGACCGAGTCCAGGGAAGAGCTGTGAGGATGGTTAAACCACTCATGGCAGAAGCAGTGCTCTCACCCTCGGAGAGATCCCAAAGCACCTGGGACACAGCCCAGAGGATCCAGATTTAGGAAATCCTGCCCAGGCAGGGATGGCACTGGACCATCTCTAGAGGTTCCCCAACCTCAGAGTGCTGTGAGTCGGTCGTGAGGGGGCCGAGCCCTGGAACAACGGGGCAAATGTCCAAGGCCAGAGAACAAGGAGAAATAAGAATCCAGTTTTGTTTTCTTTTGGAAGCATCTCTAGTTGCAGAGGATGGACAGCAATGAAGGGAAAAGCTGGGTAGTGGTGGAAGATGGAAGAAAACTAAAGTCCCAAACCTTCTTTAGGTGTCCAGCATCACCAGAGGACACCAAAGGGAAATGTGGCATGTTCCCAAATAAAACACCGATTCAGGCCCAGTCTCATATTTCTCCACCCAAAAGTGGTTCATGGTAACAAAATAAGATGATAAACAATACACATTTTGTCCAAAATTTGGCATTTTTTTTCCATGAAGGGTGCTAGGATTCTGATGAAACCTGGTTTTATGGTGACATTTTGCTCTGTGAGAAAGCTCTTCTTGGCTGTGCCCAACACTGTGTGTTGCTCAGCAGAGCACAGGCGGCCTGACAACAATTGGCTGCTAAAACTTCTAAAAATAAAAGCCATCCTTTTTTCTTTCCTTTTTTTTTTCCTCTCCAAAGAAACACTGCAGCATCACACTTTCCTCCTAGTACAGACTGTCAAACCTCTTCAGGCTGAGGGGCTGTGCATGACGCTGAACTCCAAAGTTGTGTCATTTTGGTTTTCTGCACTATTTTATTTTCAAAATGGAGTATTTTCCCTGGTCTTGGCAGAAAAATAGGAGGAAAGGAAAGGTCACAGGGTGGATTCAAACACTTGTGGTTGGTTGGGGCTACCCAGAGTCTTTAGGGGGCTCTTCTGGAATTGTCTGCCCTGATAAGAAGCTGGGGCTGGAGCTCACCCCTCTGCTCTCTGGGGTGGAGGGTGGTTCCTGGTGGTCTGTGCTGAACTGGTTTGAACTGGGAGCTCCATCCTGCAGCATTCCCCCTCCCTACAGCAGGGCAGCTGCCTGAGGCTCCCCTCATGCTGCCCCAGGGCTGAGTGAAAGAGCTGACACATCTGCTGGTCACTGCTGAACAGCCAGGATGCTTCAGAGTGGAGCTGCAGCAAGAATTAAATAACCAGAATTAAATAACAATTATAGATTATTTTCACCTGAGTGTGTATCTATAAATCTATATCTATATCTATATCTATATCTATATCTATATCCATATCTATATCTATTTAATAGGGCTTTACTCAAAGCCATGAACCTCCCATCACCTGAAGTGTCCAGTTAAGAGGAATTGCTTTAACTTGCAGATGTTTTGAAGAAGCTTTTATCCTCCTTCCCAAGGGAAACTTGGCACCACTGAGTGCCTGTCAGGGGTTGGAGGTCCCTGGTGTCTTGGGAATCCACAGAGGTGCCACCCCTGCCTTTGGACATGCCCACCAGTGGTGCTTTAGGAAAATAAAAGGGATTCAGACCATGAGAACAGACCTGATACCCCTTTGCCCCTGCTCTCAGCCCTCCATCTTTGCTTGGAGCACCTACTGCACCCAGTTTTACCCATTTCCCATGTTTTCACTCAGATTGTACTTTTTTTTTCCTGCCTGTTCCTGGGAATGCACCAGAGGTTTTGCCTAAAGGATCACATCCAGCGTTTCTTCCTCCACTAGACCAAATACCCTGGCAAGGAGGGAAATTAGATCACCTTGACATTATTTGTTCCTGGTAGAGTTGTGTTGGCTGGTTTTTATCCTTTATTTTTATCACATTATCGGTACTTACAAATGGATTGTTCAATAATTTGTTCCAAAATTTTTCAAGGAACTGAAGCCAGCTTGGCTGGTCTGTAAACTCCCCAAACTCTTAATTTCCTTTATTTATGTATTTTTATTTTACATAGGAAAAGTGCTTTGTCTGCAGTTCCCCAGGACCCCCTAAGCCTTCAAAACTGGTCACAATCTGCTGCTAATTGTTCAGAGGTTGCTTACATTTTCTAGGGTGATTTCCCTTGACCCTGACTGCTCAATGCACTGAGCTTCTCTCGCTAATGGTGATGGCTCTGGGCACTGGTTACAGCCTTGCTCTGTGCAGCCACAGTGGGGAAGTCACTGTCTGTATCTCTGTGTCATCCCTTTGGTTCCTTCCATCGCAAGACATGAATGCTGACTCTTTTTTTACTTTTCATTGCACTTCCAGTGTATTTCTGGAACTTATTTCCTTGCCTTTTATGCCCCTCACTGGCTGTACCTCTCTTTGCTCGTTACCCTTTCTCGTTCTACCCCCATGCACTTGATCCCTTTACACTCATCCTTATACCCTCATTCCCATTTTTATAGGATTCCTTTTTGATTTTCAGAACACTAAAGTGCTCCTGATGCAGCAATATTGACCTTTTACTGTTGTGCTGTGGTTCCTCTGCAGCAGGAAATTTAGCTGCTGTGCACCTCATATACTCTCTTTTAGTAACTTCCCCCAGTCCAGTATTTCTGATTTTTTCCTTGGGATGCCCTCCTGAGGGATGGTTGCTGGTGGAAAAGCATCCCCACAAGTTTGTTCTGTTCATGTTTGTGCAGCCACCTGTCTTTTTTTGGATTATCTCTTTTAATTTCAAAACCAAAAAACTGCTATTGGTGATGGGTCTGCCTCATAGGACCCAACTGGTCCTTCCATACTGGTCAGAGGCTGGAAGAGTTGCCTCCACCCTACCACCCCAGAACAGCACTTTGCAATAAAAAAAGTATCCAGAGAACTTTCCAAATGATCTTTGGGTGGGCTGTGTCCTCCTGCATTTGTTTGTGTGATGGAATGTCAAAATGGGATGGTTTCGACATAAAAAGTTGCTGTTTATTCAGCCAAATGCTTGCTGAATGGAGCCTTAACTTGAGAATAATTGCAGATAAAACGAAGCTATATTTTTGATGAATAAATTGTTTTTCTTTCAAATGTGCTCAATTTGAGGTTTAGTGCTATGATAAATCTTCACTAACTTCTCTTCCTGAGAGAAGCAGCAGCAGGGAGGGGACGTGCCCAGCCCGATGCAGGGCAGATGGTCCAAGCAGCGATCCTGCAGGGAAGTGGAGCCTCCTCCCTCTGCAGGGAATGATGGGGACTGGCCAGCTCTGAGCCTGAAAGTGAAATGGGGAGGGGGAGTGGGAGGGCAGGAGGGGTGGGTCCACGAGTGGTTATCACCACAGGAAATGTGCCCAAAATGCCACGCTTGTTCTCTAGCCAGAGTCAGTCTGTCCAGTCATCCCTTCGTTCATTCATCCATCCATCCATCTGTGGGATCTCATAGTAGGTTAACAAGCCTGTCTAAGCCCGACATTTCGATATTAGCACGATCTGGGTCTATTCGTGAGAAACTCAGTGTTTACAGAAGCAAGAAACCAAAACAACCAAGGGAGAAAACAGCAACAAGGCTGCACCTGGTGTTTTTCTGAATGTCTAGAATATTTAGAGGGCTTGCATTATAGGTGTCCAATAATAGTATGTTGTAGTTAAATAACAGCCAATGAATCTATTGTAGTAGTTATGTAACCAATGGACATGTAACCTGAATGATAAACATACAGAAGTGAATAAAAGATGCTGACTCTTACAATAAATGGTCTTCTGCCTGAATCAACCTAGCGTTCTTGTTTGTCGTGGCTGCTTCCAATAGCGACGCCTAATGGCTTTCAGTGGTAACTGCAAGCATCATCCATCCATCCATCCATCCATCCATCCATCCATCCATCCATCCATCCATCCATCCATCCATCCATCCATCCATCCATGAACTGGGTTTGCGAGGCCAGGTTTTGGTAGCAGGGAGGCTCCAGGGGTGGCAGCTGTGAGAAGCTGCTGGAAGCCTCCCCTATGTCCAGCAGAGCCAATTCCAGCTGGCTCCAGGACGGACCTGCCACTGGCCAAGGCCGAGCCCAGTGGTGACAGTGGTAGCAGGACTTGTGACCCTATGGGTGACCCACCTGGGAGCAGCCTGTTCCTGAAGGACTGACCCTGTGGAGGGACCCAGGCTGGAGCAGGGGAGGAGTGAGGAGTCCTCTTCTGGGGGGGAAGCAATGGCAGAGACAATGTGTAATGGGGACCACAGCCCTGTCCCCCTGCACGGCTGGGGGGAATCAGGTGTAGAAATCAGGAGTGAAGTTGAGCCCAGGAAGAAAGGAGGGGGGAGTGGGAGGTTTAAGATCTGGGTTTATTTCCTATTGCCCTATTCTGATTTGATTGGCAATAAATCAAATTTTCCCCAATCGAGTCTGTTTTGCCTGCAATGGTAATGAGTGGGTGATCTCTCCCTGCCCTTATCTTAATCCAGGATCCTTTTGTTATATTTCCTGTCCTCTGTCCAGCTGAGGAGGGCAGTGATGGAGAGGCTTTGGTGGGCACCTGGTGTCCAGCCAGAGCCAAGCCACCACAATCTGCTGCCTGTAACCATGGGAAGTGGGAAAAGGGCCTGTATATCCTGGAAAACCCTTGGAGCCAAGGAGGCAGGGGTGCACAGACCAAAGCACGTCTGAAGGGGCTGTGGGAGCCTGGAGAGGCCAGAGTTGCAGCCCTGTGCAGCAGCCAGGGGAAGGTCAGGAGGCTGGGATGGGGACATGGACTCAGCCATGGGCTGGGGGATGGAAGGAAGCCGGAAACTGTGAGCAGTCAGAGGCACCAGAAGACAATTTCCCAGCCCTAAATACGAAACCATGTTCTGTGTCATTTTGTGCAAATTTTTCTGCAAGTTTGTGGCCTCTGCAATCGATACTTAATGAATACCTCAGGAAACAAGATTGCAATAGCCTGGTCATCACTGGGCCTGCCATGTCCTCGGGGCAGTGGGGGCTGTTCTGCTGGGAAGGTTCTCCCAACACAGCCTTTTTCACTCCACATTGTTGCTGGTTCTGCCCATTGTCTGTGACCACTGGACCAGGGCTGGGAAGCAATGGCCAGTCCCCAATGGAGACTGTGCCAGCCCAGAGGGAGGCTGGTGGGGACTCTACCCTGCTGGGAGAGGTGGTGATGCCCATCACTGTGAGCTGTCCTTCTGTCCCGCCCCTCACATCTCTGCCAAGGTCTGAGAGCAGAGCAGGCTCTGCCCTTTGTCTGGCACAGACTGGGCACTGTGGGACCCGTCTGGAGACATCTGCTGCTTGTGCCACCAGCGAGGGCAGGGCTGGCCCCTGACCCAGTGGGCTGCAAGGGCTGCCCAGCCCTGCCCTGGGAACAGTCGTGGCTCAGAGGGCCACACGTCACATACGTGACCTCAAAAGGGGAACGCTAAGCTGCTCTGCTTTGGGAGAAGCTTAGCACTTAAAGCTGATTTCAACAGCTTTTACCTAAAGTTTTAAGATCCATCACTAATCAGCAGCTGGTTTATGGCTGTTGTAAAAGATCAGAAAAACATAAAGAAATCTCTGGAAGTTGGGGGAGCGCTTCCCAGCTCCCGCATCCATCACGGCCATGCCGACATTTACGAGCGCAGGGAGCCATAAATCCACGCAGGGCCGACAGAGGCCCGGGACCGGCGCTGAAGGGGAAGTGTTGTGTCTGAATCTGTGTCCTGCCCTGGGAGAAACTTCATTAATGCTTTGCACGGTGAGACAGACGCATCCAAGCCCTGGGACATTCATCTCCAGATTTTGCAGGCTCTCCTGCCTGCTCCTGCTGCAGCCTGGCACTCCTGGTGTGTGGTTTTATGCTCCCGAGCCTCCTTTGGGCAGGAGATCTGCGTGTTTTGTTGGGAGGGGGAACAGGAGGTGGCACATTTTGCTGCGATTTTGGGTACTCTCCTGCCTCCTCTGACTTGTGGAGCAGTTCTGGTGCAAACTACCTCTCTCCTCAGACTTGGAATTGAATGGAATAATTTGGTCCAGAAGGGTCCAGAGTGCATAACTGCTTGTTCCCTGGACAGAGCTACTCTGTGTCAGGGTCTGGGATGCTCTGGGCCGTGGGGAAAAGCACCCTGGACGAAATTCTTCCATCTGAGGGATGGCCGTGTTCTGAGGTGTGTCTTTTCAGACTACAAGCACTTCTGCAGACAGCAGGGGCAGGCACTGCTGCCGCAGGAACCCACCGGAGAAGGCTCCTGGCCCTGTACTCCAGGCTTGTGGCAAATTTCAGCCCAAGGGGAGGGTGTTGTGGGCAGCACAAGTGTCTTGGCTCCTGTCTTTAGGCACAGCTGGGACCTCCGGGGGCAGTGGGAGATGAGCTGCAGCAGGGAGTGGAGGAGCTGGAGTGACCTCAGCAGCCCCTGGTGCTGGGGCTGGAGGTGTCTTTGGGTCTGCTTGGCCTGGTGCAACCCTGAGCTGAGCGTTTTGCCAGCAGAGCCCAGAGCCAGCCACTTCCCCTGCTGCTGTCCCAGAGCACTCTGTGTGTGCACAAACCTTGTGCATGGTGGTTATCACCCACCCTGGCCAAGCCTCCTCTCCTCAGAGTGCAGCACCTTGGTCCTTTCCCTGTCAGCACGGAGCAGGAACAGGAATGAGCACTGTGCAGCTCAAGTGAGGGGAAGTCAAGGGAATGCTCTATCTCCAGCCAGTGAACACAAGCAGAACAAGGTGCCTGTGGAAGCCAGGGATGTGTGGCAAGGATGCCTTGGCCACCACCAAGACGATGTGGTCGCCCAGCCAGCAGCTCCAGCAGCCCAGCTTTCGGGGAAGCACCTCACTCATCGCCTTGGAAAATATTTTCTTTGCAAACCTAAGTAAACGGTGTGTGTGCAGGGGAGAGGCCTGAAGTGTCCCCAGCCGCTGCCTTGCTCCACTTACACATAAATTGACATTTTGTAGGAGAGCTGTCCAGAATACTGAGTAATTATAGCTCACCCTGAATCACAGAGGAATGTGGGCACAATGTTGCTCTCTTACTGCAAAGGCCTTACAGATTAAACCCTTCTTCCCCCAGTTAAAGGGCTGCATTTGTGCTGTAAACAGTAAAAATAGCAAGTGCTGTTATTAACGAGGATGTGCTGCAACTGCTGACTCCGAGGCACAGCTCATCTCCATATGGCCATTACAGCTGAAGGACAAAAACAATATTTTATGCTTCTCACAGTTATTGTTCATCAAATGTTTATAAAAATGCATAATGACTGCGTATGATGAGCATGCTTTTCAATAACCGGAGTGACATGAGCACCCATGTGCATTTCCAATCCAAATAAGAAAGAGCATTAAATTAATAGCTTAATTACACGATAAATTTCAGAACATTTTCTAGAATGCATTTTATTTTATTTAACCTAATAACATGTTTAGCTGCAGCTCTTTCCAGGATTCGTGTAATAAAACCGCAGCAGTGGTGATGCTTTCCTGAGTCTCCATTTGTGTTTTCACTGCCTTTCTGGAGGGTGCCAAGGTGGGGTCCTGCTGCTGTGCTGTCCCAGGCACACACAGGCTGGGGGTATGTGATCACAGCAGGCTCTGAGGGGGTTCTGAATTCCTGCTCCCAGCAATGCTGAATGCATTGTGGTGCTGATCTCTGTCAGCAGGGCCTGTGTGGGTTGGTTCTCCTGCTCACACACCCCAAGGTGCTCCCTGCCAGCACAGGCCCTGCAAAGATTGTGCAAGGAAGATGCAGTGATGCATCCTTCAAGCACACAATTGCTGTTCATCACCTTCCCTTCCTCACTGCAGCTGTCCAGCTTCAGGGCACTGAAGCCAAGTCCCTGTGGTGCCACTCCCAGCTCTGAGCAGGTGACTGGATCCTCCGGCCGAGGACAGCATCCCCACTTTGTCGGGGTGTTGATGAAGTGGTAGATGAACAGAAGAGAGCTGCAGGAAGGGCAGAGTGGCTGGAAGAGCTGCCCTGGGCTGGGCAGTGAGGGCCAGGTGCCCAGTGAGCTGCCTGCAGAGCAGCAGCCCTCGCTTCGGGAGAACGGCACTGGTGAGAGACAGGAATTTAGGTGAGAGCAGCACACAGAGAAGAGCCCGTGGTACAAACAGTCACTGGGATGAGTCAGACCAGAAACAAAAGATGTGCATGAATGGCTTAAGTAAGGATCTATCGGATTTGGTGCCACTGACAATCTTCTTCCAGGGAGCTGTCAGGCAGCCTGGAGTCTCTGCCCCACTGTGCCTTGAGGTCAGTGGAGAGGGGGCCTGAGAGATGGTGTGAGCTAGATCCTGCAGTTTTGAGGTGTGTGGGGGCTGCTGGGACTGTGACCCTTCCAGCACATCTTCTTCCCTTGGCTCTGCCCATGTCCTCATCCCCTTGAAGCCATGTGCTCCTGTGCACCTCCAGTTCCTCCTGCACATCCCTCGTGGTGCCTGCTCACCCAAAAAAGCAATGTTCACTCTGTGACCCAAGAAAACTCTCTGGGAATGGTCTTGTAGCAGTTTTGGGAGCAGCCTGTGGTGTCCCATCACTGTCCTCTCATGGATGGTCTCTGGGCTTGGTCTGTGCACATCACTTTGGAAAATCGGGGTGGTTTTTCTCCAAATCCGTGACAGAAACCAGCAATTGGGGTATTTTCTATTCCTTTTTTGGCTAAACTATCAGTGGAAATGTTCCTGCATGCAGTTAATGTATCAGGCTGGGAGATTTGAGGCTTGTGCTCCTCAGCAGATCTGCTGAGCGCTCTCAGCCATGGGTGCATCAGTAACAACCAACGCCCCACAACAGCAGCAGGGCCTTGCAGCAGCTTCTGAGAGGCATCATGCAATTAGCTGAAACTTCTGTAAACTATAAATATATAATTAGAGTCTGTCTAACGAGCTATAGTTGTGGAGGGGAGTGTGTATGCACAGTTCCTGGGCACAAACTCCTCCCTGGCTGAGAGCAGCACATTCCAGCAGTGTCACAGCATTTATGTCCCACTTAATATTCCACTTGAAAAAAGGTGTTTTATTAAATGACAATTTGAAACTTAATTGTATTAATTTTCCATTGATTGCATATCTAATTCTAAATGAACTCACTGGCAACTCACTTCCCTGCTGCACGTTGAATTAATCTCAACAGTTGACATAGTTGCAAACACAACGTGGAATGGGTGCACAGAAGGTTGGGATGGACTCTGAAGACCCATGGAAGTGACCACAGCTCCTCTGCCATCAGCCACAGCTGCTGCTGGGTCCTGTGCCACTTGCCCCTGACTAGGGCTGTCCTTGTCACCAGGAGCTGTGCTGGATCAGTGGCCCTGCCTGGTGAGCTGGACTCTCTGGAGTGAGATCCATGATGTGGGAGGATCCATGGCACAGCTGAAATCCCCTCCTGCCAGTGCAAGAATGAGCCCAGATGTTTCTCCAAACAGCCTTTGAGGTGTGGGAGACACTGCGCAGTCCCTGCCCCTCAATACTCTCATGTCCCCTGATACTGAAGATGTGCTGAAGAACATCACCAACAGCTTCTTTATACCTGATCCATCCAGGGGCTACTCCAGGTGCTCCTGGGACTGTAGAAAGGAGAGATTCCCAAGAAGAACCATTTGCAGGTGCTAAACGAGGACCTTTCAGAGTCCATGAGCATCACTGTGGGCTGTTGTCAGTGCTCTGCTACCCTGGACCATTCCCAGCCCCAAATCCGTGTCCCCCTAATGAAAACAAAGAGCTCGTCTCACTTAGGAACGCTCATGCTCTGATTCCCACTCCCACAGAAGCTTCTCCATCCACACCAGACATGAGAAGAGGCATGGGCAGGTCCCTAGGCCCAGTTTCCTGGGTGGGTAGGGTGAAGGTGGAGCCTGCAGGGAAGGTGGGAGATGTCCAGTGGCCAGAATGGGGGAGGTGGCCCTTCCCTTCAGAGGGACATGGGGCACCGTTGGCTGAGGGCCTGTGGGATAACAGCCTGTGTGCAGAGCAGGCACATGGAGGGGTCCCTGGGGTGCAGGGGTGGCCACTCCCAGGCCTACGGACCAGAATAGCCGTAGGAGATGGGCAATGTCCTTGCCCCAGGAGTGGCCACAGGAGCTGGGCAGTGTCCTTGCCCTGGGAATGGACACAGGAGCTGGGCAGTGTCCTTGCCCCAGGCACAGTGTCCCCGCTCCTGCCGCACCCAAGCTCAGCATCTCTGCTGAACACAGCGATTGTTGCTTTTATAGGCACTACAGCAGCCATTGCTTCATTCGAATGGAGGCTTCTTATGGTTTAGTATCATTAAATACAGATGCAACTTGTGTTCCTAAAGCCATAATGTCCCTTCCTGTTACTGCCTCACAATTAACTGGGCTATAAAGCTTTCAAACATATTGCAGGCACTAATTCAATTGGCTGGTGAAGAAACACGGTTTTATTCTGCAATTACTGTGCTTGGAACATGTTCCAGTCTGCATGGTACCTTCCCTACAGGAACAGGGGCTGCCAGGCCATGTCACTGAGAAAGGTCCAAAGGTGGCATCCAAATGGCCACGTCTCCGGGCTGCAGGGATGGTTTTATTTACATCTTAATAAAAAGCTCTCTAGGAATGATGAGAGCTCCATGATCTGTGCAAGTTGGGCTGGACCATCCCCTCTGCACCTCTGTTCTGCTGCTGTCTGCCTCGCTGCTGCTGCTGCTGCTGCTGCTGCTGCCCATCTGCTCATCCTGCTGATCCCAGTCCAGTTTCAGATTCCTGGGCTATGCCCTCCACACCCAGCCCACACCAGGTGCTCTGGTCTCTGAAGAGCTGGGTGGAGAATCCCTCCATTCTCCTCTCCTGCCAGGCTCTGGGGGTGCTCAGGTTTCTGGGCAGGAGGAGCAGTGGGGACACAGTAGCTCTCTGGGTCTTGGTCTCATGTGTGGAGTTCTGTTCCTTCAGCAGGGTCCTGTCCTGGCTCCAGGTTTCGCTGGGAAGGGGTGACAAAAGGTGCTGAGCTGGATCGTCCTGGGCTGCTGGGGGAATAGGAGAGCCTGGGAAGCTGAGAGGGGTCCTGGGACCATTGCTCTGATGGGTCCTTATCTCCTGAGGTACCTGGAGACAAGGACAGATCCCTCAGTGCCTTTGCTCCTGCCATGGGGACACATGGATGACATGACATGGCCTGATGTGACACACACCAGACCTGTGGGCATGCAGGTGGGCAGGACATGACAGCAGGCACGAGTTCCTTCAGCTACAGCGAGTTCAGGGCTCTCTCTGGGGAACGTCCTCCCACCCAAGTGTCCCTTCTCGTCCCTGCAGGCCCTTGGAAAGGCGAATCTGAGCACTGTGAGCAAAATGTCATGTGGGATGGAACTGGGCAGGTACAAGACAGGCAAAGGCAGGTGACGGTGTCCCTACCTGTTCAGCCTGCCCTGCTCTGGGGCTGTGCTGAAGCCACGTGGCTTTGCTGACAACTCTCATCTGCTGGAGCTGTCACAGGGTGTCAGCTGGGAGCTGATGGGGCAGTTGGGACACGGGTGACAGCACAGAGAGGGGCTGGCTGCTCTCGCTGTACTCTCACAGTTGCTGGTTCCAGTTGCATCCAGCGAGGCATCAGGGGAAAGTTGTTTTTTGGTTCTTTGCAAGGTCAAGCAAGACACTCTCCACTTCCTAGGAAATTTCCTGGCTTGGCAGAAATGGTGCAAAGCCAAATGGACAGACCTGGGTGTAAGCACCCACTGTGCTCCCATGGAGACTCTCCTGGAAGAGACACGGCACTGAGGATTCCCTGCACCGTACAGGGATGGAGCCCTTGGTCTGGGCAGGAGGTTAAACACCCCCAGGCACTGACTGACCCCTCTGTGGCCCCTCTGCCTCAGCAATAAGCTGATTCCCAGGCACAGCCGAGTAGAGCCTCTTCCTGCCTCTTCTCCAGAGATGTTTTCTCTGTGGTGTTCAACTCCCCATGGAACATAAATCCACTGGCTGTGCCCTGAGCTGGCAGTGGCTGCCTTTTGCTGCTGGTGGCCATGGCTGATGCAGGCAGCCTTGCTGGGAGCAGTGAGGGGACAACCTGACTGGAGAGTGATTTTCTCCTCTCTTCCCAGAAAACGGGTCATTTCCTCAGTGTGGAGAAGGGAGTGGACGCTCCTCACTCCTGGCAGCTTGTACTGGTGCCAGCTCAGCCCTCCCCGTGTCCTCAGGTGGGAGCAGAGGCTTTTTGTACATCTACAGCCATCCAGCCCCTGAGCTCCTGGGGCTGTGTGAGAGCAGGGCCCAGACAGTAGCTGGGCCATTCTTCCCCGTCCCAGGGTCAAGATTGCTCTGTGCCACAGAACAGCTCGGATAAGGAATGGGATGGAGCCTGTTCAGAATCTCCTTGATAAAGCCGTGCCAAGGGTGGCAAATACTTGAACATTCCCAGGGTGCAGGTGTGGTGCCCCTGTCTCCATCCTCCTGGATGGCCATTCCCACCACAGTCCTTGGCCGTCTTGCACAAAATGATGTCTCCTATGAGGATGGCTCAAGGCAAGGAGGGGAAGAATGGCTCCCGTGTCACCGAGTGACCTCTGCCAGTGCAGGGCCCAGGGAATGATCCCGTCCAGGTGTCCCTCACACACAAGAAGTGCTTCAGCCTATTTGCAGTGTGGAAGCCCTGGTGACATGAGGTGAGGATGCTCTGCAGGCCTTGAGGGGAAAACGTTCACTGCTGAGGAAGGGAAAAGCACCCTGGGTGAGTCTGAGCTGGGGAGGTTTTCCTGGTCATCCCTGGAGGTCACTCACAGCAACAGCACAGGTGGCATGGCCAGGAATGGCCAGAGGGCTGGGAATAGCTGCTGGTGCCAGCAGGACTCTGTGACACTTCTGAGCCCAAAGGCAAGCAGGAACATAGGGATGGGGCTTTGATTTGGGAATTTCTTTGGAGTTAATGCCCACATGCAAGAAAGTAATTGGAGTCAGACACTCCCTCTTGAAACTGATTTACACAGCCCAGACTGGCAGTAAGAGCAGACTGTATTCATATTCCTGTTTAATTTTTTCCCCCATTTTGGAAATGGAGAAGATTTGTTAAGTCTTGAAGGAAAATGTGCTATAATAGCAGATTTTTGTATCCCTGTTTATCCTTGATATGACTGCTGCTTTCATGGTATTACCTTCAAGAAATGACTTCTCATTTATACTCTTCTCTCTGGAGAGCAAGGTCATCTCCCTCGCAAATGAGAAAACTAATTAGAGAAGTAATTCAGCAGTTGTCTGATAGGTCAGATATTGGAAATAAATATAGAGGTTAGTGCATTATTATGACAGTGGCTTTTGCTCCATTAGTGAGTTGTTATGAAAACGTGTTGTATTAAGAGATTAATTTTATCCCCCAGAGCAGAGGGGATGTAGGCACACAGCGGGTCCAGACCAGGCCTGCAGAGCTGGGAGCTTCCCAGCCCCGAGAACAACACTGCAAGGGCCCCAGGGGTGGGCAGCAAAGCCTGCTTGAGAAGAGATGTGGAATCATGGAATTATACGATCCTTAAGGTTGGGAAAGCCCTTTAGGATCACCCAATGAGTCCAACAATAAACTCAGCACCACTGTGTTCACTACTGACCCATGTCCCCAGGTGCCACATATGTATGTCTCGTAAATCCCTCCTGGGATGGGGACTCCACCACTGCCCTGGGCAGATGTGCCAGTGTCTGACCATCCTTTTAGTGAAGAAATTTTCCCTAATATCCACTCTAACACTATCTAATTCCTGGCCCAGCCTGAGGCCGTTCCCTGTCCTCCTGTCCCTGTTCCCTGGGAGCAGAGCCTGACCCCCCGGCTGCCCCCTCCTGTCAGGGAGTTGTGCAGAGCCACAAGGGCCCCCCTGAGCCTCCTTTTCTCCAGGCTGAGCCCCTTTCCCAGCTCCCTCAGCCTCTCCTGGGGCTCTGGCCCCTTCCCAGCTCCGTTCCCTGCCCTGGACACACGTCAGCGACATGAACATCATCAGCAGTAGAGACGATATTCCCTTTCCCCAGGCTTTGCAAAGGGTGCAGTTGATACCTAGAGAAGGAAAACCAAAGCCCCACTTCAGCAGCCATGAGCCTGCTGGAGACCTCTTCAAACCTCTGCTGGGTTTAGGCACGTCCCAGGCAAGGCTCCACCAAACAGCACCCCTGGACACCGTCTCCCACACTCTGTACCCTGAAGGATGCACTGGGACCTCGTTACTTGCCTACAAATCCTCTTTCCTTGAATGTGCCTGCCTGGGAGAAGAGAGAGAAGGCTCGTGGAGCTGGTGTGGCGTTCAGAGGCTCATTGGTGGTTTTGTGCTGCCTGTGATCCTCCAGCTGAAAGCCCAGTGTTGGTGAGTGTCCTCACAGCCCTGAGCCCAAGGGGCAGGAGCAGCTTCCTGTGACAGCATCCTGCAGGTGGGACGGCGAGAAGTCCCTGCACTGCAGCCCCTGAGCTGCAGCCCGGTGTGGTCGGAGGAGGAAGGACGCCCCTGTTGTAGCTATTTACTGCTTGCTAATGAGCCACAGCCTAGGAAACGTTCACAGGAACGACTCAAAGTAACAAATTCATTCGAGAAAGCCACAATCTGCTCATGGCTAATTCGAGAACATAAAGAGAGGAGGGCTGGGCCATGTGATGAATTATTCACAGGGTGCCAAGGGGGTGCAGAAGGCCCATGGTGCAGGGGGCGATGCATCCACGGCTTGAGTTTTTCAGCTTCAGGTGGGGTGTAGCCTGGGCTGCCCCCAGGCCTGGAAGCAATTCCTGTTCTTGTTCTTGAAACAGGGAGAAGCAAGCGAAATACTGGGCTGGCAAAGGCAAGTTCAGGCCGTGAGGTGCCTGTGTGTGTGCACACAAATTACAGCAGTCAGCACGGGGTTACACCCAGGGGAGAATGGACAAGGTGCTTTAGGGACTCCTGAACTGGGAAAAACCCTGGCCCAGCCCAGGAGTGGCTGAGCAAGTACCTGGGAGGGCAGCTGTACAGCACCAGGTGTGCCATGGCCTCTGCAGGCCTTGGTCGTGCTGGTGCTGCACCTGGGAGCTGCCAGGCCAGGGTAATTGTGGGCATGGAATTGTCTGAATGCAGCTCCAGAGCTACATGAGAGACGAGGAGCAGGAGTGAGAATTGGGCACAGAGCAGGAGGACACAACTGGGAATGACATTTGACAGGGGTGTTGGAGGCTGAGGCAAAGCTGGGCTGGAGGGAAGGAAGGAGACAGAGGAATGTGGAGGGGAGGTGGAGGGGCCAAGGTTTTTGTTCAGTAAACCTGGCCCTGGGAGCCACAGCCACAGGCAGCAGACTCTTCAAGTGGACACTTCTTTTTTCATGGGATTGGGTACAGCAGTGGCCCAGCCTGCCCCACAAAGGGGGCTCCACAGGGCTAGAGGCTTCCGGATCATCATGGTCCTGCCTGGCTGGGAAACTGTCCCAGAGGTGGGGCTGTGCAGACAAGGTCAGCTGCTTCCCAGTGGCCCCGAAAGGCTCAGGAACTCCTCAAACCGGAAATCAGCAGGAGCAAATATAACCTTGGGCACAGAGCAGATTTGCAAGTTAGACACCACCAGTATCTGGCCAGTGCTGCTGGGGGCTTAGTGCTAGAAGAGGAAAATGACATCAGTCAGCACTGCAAACAAACATTTTTGGATAGAAATGACAAGAAAAACAAATCCTTAAGCTAAAGATAGTCCAGGTGAAGCAACGAAGTGTCATTTTCTCATTTAAGAAGTTTTTTAAGAATCCACATGGTCTCTGTGCATGAGATAGAATGGGAAAGAGGGTGATCACTCTCCAGCTCTGTGTTTTGAGCACCCTGCTCCTACGAATGCCATCTCTGTCCTCCAGCCCTGTGCACTGGATTTGGCTCTTCCCTTCCTTTCTGAAGGGCGGTGCCAACCGGGGGCAGTTTCCTCGCTGCAGGGCACAGGGATGGGAGCTCCATTAACCTGTCCTGTGCCTGGGGGAGGAGGCGCCGACCCTGCCTGACCCTGCTGTTTGCCATGGCTTTGTCATTTAATTTGAATTTATTGATTTGTTTGTCACAGTCCGGGATCAATCACTGCGGTGATGGGGATCCAGAGCTCGGGAGGTGCTGCTGACCTGCCCCTCCTGCTCCTTCTGGCCAGCCTGGAGGAGAACTCAGAGCCCCAGAGCCTGTGGGTGGCTGTGAGGAGACTGGGGACTGTCACCCACACCACCCACGCCGCCAGGCTGTGTCTCTGGAAGGGGCTGGGTGACAATGTCCTCCGCAGGCATGTGAGGAAGGCAGCCAAGAGGTGACTAATTAATAAGTGACACTTGCAGGCAGAGCTCTGATGTCTAAAAGCACTTTTGTATCTCAGCAGCGTTTTCTGAGTGATGGAGAGAGCAGTGAGGAGTGTTAGAGGAGGGAGTGCTCCGTGGAATGGACCTTCCCAGACAGGAGCAGTCCTAGTGTGGGGGTGGACATCTCCCATCAGAGGGCAGAAAGTACTCACGTGAGCTCGGGACACTCCGGGAAGCTGGGAGACGTGGTCCTGCTACAGGGCTGAAGGGACCTCCTGCTGGAGGCTTGCTGTGAGGGTGGGGAGGCCTTGGCACAAGGTGCCCAGGGCAGCTGTGGCTGTCCCTGGATCCCTGGCAGTGTCCCAGGCCAGGCTGGATGGGGCTTGGAACAGCCTGGGACAGTGGAAGGTGTCCCTGCCCATGGCAGGGGGGGTCAGACTGGACCTTTAAAGGTCCCTCCCAACCCAAACCACTCTGTGGTTCTGCTGGAGCTGCTGGGCTTGGCTGTGAGCAGTAATGCAGAAGGATCTGCCAGGGGCTCATCCCCTGTACCACGTGGCTTTGTCATCATTCCCTTCCAAGTCTCTGCTCTCCAAACCTCCAGCTGGATGGAGCCTGTGACCCAAAATCCAGCGTGAGCCTGGCCCCAGTAGCAGCTGGGTGTGCCCATGGCACTCAGGACCCTTCTTGCCCTGGTCACTCTGTAGGTGCTGAACATGAGGGGTCAGTGATGGGCTGCAGGTCACCACAGCCCTCAGAACATGGTCCTGCTGGGTCCCCTCTCCTCCAGGCTGAAGGGGACATGGGCACATGCTGCAGGAGAAGGTGCAGCACCAGGGATTGCGTGTGAGGGATAATTCTGGTTCCTGAGAGCTGGAGACTGGCTTCCTCCCAAGGTACCAGGCAGAGTCTCTACCAGAGTGGCTGCTGTGCTCAGCAGCACGTGAATAATCTTGTTACCAATGTAGATGTACAAGACCTGCTTCTGTCTCACTCAATTCCGAGACTAAAGTGTCTTCAGGTACCAGGAGGCCCAGAGGCATCTTCTGCAAGAAGATGTTGCCTCTCCCCATGGGAGCTGCTGCGTTCCAGATTCACTGGGTGTCCTTGGATTGTGAGGCAGGGAGAACAGATGCTACGAGTCGCTCTTTTCTAGACCATTTATCACATCACCGGACCCCTCTGGCCTGTGCCTTCTCCAAAAAGCACTCACAGGCTGTCTGACCTCTCTTCACAGCTGAGCTGCTCCAGGCTCCAGGCTCTGCCTGACATTCTCCAGGAGGAGTTCAGCTCTGCCACTTTCTTTGAGTGGCTCCATTTTCCTGGTTTAAACTGTGACATCAGCACCAGCTGAGATTTCAAACACCCGCACTTGCTCTCAGACCATGGAGGGGCATCCCACACAGATTCCTTCACGGCTAGTGCCCTTGGACCCCTGTTTTCTGGGCAGGGTGGTCTCAAGGCCATGCACTCCTCCCACCCCACCAGTGAACCATCATGCCCAGTTTGCATGGCTGGAGCATCTCTGGGAAGCTCGAGCTCCTTGTCCAGGACAGGACACCTGGAGAGGCTGCTGCTGGTGGGCAGCACCAGCTTTGTCCTGGGGTGATGCTGTTGGAGGAGCAGAGAGATTTGCTGAGCAAAACCAAGACTTGGCCTCAGGCAAAGCCCAGTGTGGATGCTGCTGGAGGTGCTGCTCCGTGAGGAGGTGGGGACCAGGCTCCCACCCTTGCTGGGAAAGCTGGGCCCATGCGGAGCAGGGACACCTGTGGCACATCAGTGCTGCTGCCTGGAGGAGGCTGCAGCAGAGAGGTTTTGCTGAATGCTCACTGTTTGTTGTGGGAGATAAGGCTGCTGGGAGCTAAAAACACAGAAAGGGCTCTGATAGCTGAGCTTTCTGCAAATATTTGGTGAGTGCGTTTGACTCCCTGTGAACAGAGACCACCAGTGTGCCCTGTCCATAACGGAGAGATTGTTTTCCAGGTTGTCAAGGGAGTTCTGTTTGTCATCTCCATCTGGAGCTGTTTTCAATCTTGAGCTCATGGCCTCAGCTCGCTTCTGTTTTGGTCTTGCCCCAGCCTGGGGCTGACCCAGCAGATGGGAAGTTCCGATCACAAGAGAGGGAAGGTTCCTGTGCCCTCCTGGCCAGGAGCTGTGATGCAGCAGTTCCTGATGGACTGTTCGAGTGGTGTGTCTGGGACAGGGACACCTCTTACTGTCCCTGTGCTGTGATGGAGGTCCAGGCTGATCCAGAAGGGAGTCCTGGGCAGGGCAAGACACGCAGAGCACGGGGACACAGGGGTTTGTGTGCCATCATGAGACCCCTTAGGTCTATTCTAGTCCTTGCTCAGTCTTTGTTCATGTGGCTCTTCTCCAGCATCATCCTGGCTGTGAGGAGAGCTGCTCCCAGAGCTACACATCCTGCTTGCCTTCACCTCTCCCAGGCTATTTCTCCTGCCCTCCTGTTAGTCCAGCTGGTGTCCCATGTGATGGCCTTCAGGACAGAGAACTGGGCTGGTCCCAGAGCTCCTGCTGCTCTCAGGATCTCCAGACCTCTCCCTCTGCTTCTGACCTGATGAATCCCTGATCCAGGCTCTCATCCTGGGATGCTGCCTGGCTCCCCCAGCCCTTCCCTGGGGAGAGTTTGGGGCGACAAGTCCTCTGCTCAGCTGCCACTGCCCTCAGCAAGTCCCGAGGGGGCTGCCCATCTGCTTACTGGTAGGTTTACCTGCGTGTCTGCACAAGATACCTGTCGTGGGTTGACCCTGGCTAGGTGCCAGGTACCCACTCAGTCGCTCTATCCCTCCCTTTCCCACTGGGGCAGGGGAGATAATAATATGGAGGGAAAAACAACTAGAAGGGTAAGATAAGGCAGTTTATTACAGCAAAGAAGAAGAAGCAAGCAAAAGTCTGCGCACGCAAGAGCTAAAGAGGAAAAAAACAATCAATCTCTACTTCCCATCAGCAGCGATGTTCGGACACTTCCTGGGAAGCAGGGCCTCAGCACGCGTAATGGTTCTTCCGGGAGGCACACAGTGAAGACTCCATGAATGCCCCCCTTTCCTCCTCTCTTCCTCAGCTTTTATATCTGAGCTGATGTCATATGGTATGGAATATCCCTTTGGCTGATTTGGGTCAGCCGGCCTGCTTGTGTCCCCTCCCAGGATCTCACCCAGCCCTGTCCCCTTTGGTGGGGGAAGGAATGTCAGAGGGACAGCACCGCTTGGCAGTAGCCAAAACACTGGTCTGTTATCAACACCAGCTACCAATGCAAAGCACAGCACTGTAAGGGCTGTGAGCTTTACCTCAGTCAGACCCAATACAATACCTTATTTCCTTGGGGAAAAACTCAATTATGATTGGGATTTTGGCCTCTAAGCTGTGGTGAACAGTAATTTCTTTAAGGGATATGGGAGTTTCCCCAAGGAATTTGTCCTGGAGGAGTGGTGAGGCTTTGCTAGGCAAGGGTCCTTGTAAGCAAAGTGCTCCAAGCAGGGTGGTAGAAACAAGTGACACACAAGTTCAAGTGAGGATCCTTGTGGCTTCCTGGTCTTCAGAAAGTGACAGCCCGTTGCATTGTCACCCACTCAGGCCTTCTACAGAGTCGCGTCACTCGCTTTCGGTTTGAGCATCCCCAGGACCGCGTCTCTCCCCAGGAGATGTGAAGACCTGAGGAAGCTTCTGCTTCCCTTTCCCACTCCCTGGGACATTTCCCCGCTCCTTAAAGCTCCTTCCAGCACCAAATCTCTCCTCCACAGGCAGGTGTTTGTGTGGGATGCCTGAGCCAGCCCACAGACTCTCTGTTTGTCAAGACAGATGTGTGGAGCTCTTTGGAGCCCCTCATTTCCCACCCCTCTCCCCCGAACGCCGCGGCTCTGCACAGCCAGGCTGGGCCCAGCACACAGACGTGCCATTGCTGCCCCCCTCCCTCTGCCCCCAGTCCACTCACAGTGACCTGCAGAGCCCATGCCCAGCCCTTTGGGACTCCTTGGCAAAGTACTGGGCTGTAACACAACGCAAGGACAGGGTTCAGCCTCCTGGAACATCCCAGCCTCTCCCCAGCCTTGCCCAGAGCTCCAAGGGATTTATCAATCTCTCCTTGCTTTGCATCGGCCACAGATTTTCTATGAATGAGTTTTTAATATATCTGTTTGAATCACTGATGAAAATATTGACTACTCTGAGCCTTCTGCTCCAAAACATTATGAGAAACACAGATTTAATGACAGCTCCCCATCAGGGGCTGCTGCCTGGGCTCTTGCCTGGCTCCCAGTCTCACGTGTGTCTCCCAGCTGCAGCCGAGTGCTCATTTCTAATCAGCCATGCAGCCCCGAGCCAGGCACATTCCACAGGCTGGGGCACATCACATCTGCTCAGCCATTTGCAGCAGCCACGCGTGGAATCTCCTCTGTGAGCAAAATAAAGGCTGGCAAGACCTCTTTTTCATAAAAAAATTGATTGGCATAAATCTTCCAACTTCCTTTCAGCTGCCTCCTGGATCCCTTTCCTTTGTCTCTGCCCATGCTGGGTGCTCAAGAGCCTCATCCACACTGTCATCTCCTTTGGGATGCTCCAGCTTCCCCAGTGCTCCAGGATGTCCCGGAGATGCTCCTGCACAGCCCTCTCCAGGCCTGTCTGCTGTGTCACTCATCCCCCTCGGTGCTGTTTAACACCTGCCTTGATCTTAAAAATGCTGCTGAGTTTTCAGCATCCTCTTGTAATACAGACACCAAGGCAGCCCAGAAACACCCATTGCATTTCTGCCCTGCTAAGAGTTTGGCCATCTCTTTAAACAAAACCTCTGCACTAGTTTGATTTTTTGTTGTTCACCGAGCATTTCAGTTGCTTCCTTACTGCCATTCATTCCCTAAGTCATGCATTTTTAACTGATAAATGTAGCTCCTCATATCAATTTTCTGTACTTCATAACTTCTAATTCAAAATCAATGGTTATCTATTTCCCTCCTACACTCCATTTTGTTATATATTGCTTTTTTTTCGTGATTTCTAATGTCTGTCTCCACTTCATCACTGAGGAGGATGGGCATCTGGCCAAACATGTCCTCTTACTTGATTATGGAATTATGGCTCTTGCCCTCGAAAAAAATTCCCTGTTTTCACTCCTGACTTTTCTGTCAGTGTTGTGTCCTTCCCACTCAGTTTTGCTCTCAATTCAGCTCCCTGCTGGGGATGTTCTGCTGTCACACCAGGTGAGCCACTTCTGGTGCTGGGTCCCTCTGTCTGCCATGGCACTGGGCAGGAGTGTGACTCTGTCTGCTTCTCCGAAGTCCCTCCCAGCTCCCATTCCAGTAATTCTACTAATACAATAATTACAGGAGTTCTTGAGCCACTTTCACTCCGGTAATTACTTTCCCTCCCACTTCCCAGCCAAGTTAACCACTCCAGAGGTGGATTTCCATTCACTACAGGTCCCAAATCCAGCCTGTTCCCAGCCTTGTGCGTGTTTTTGCCTGCTTCTCACAGGACTGATTCTATCAGGGTGGCCAAACAAAAGCCCCCTTGGGACTGATTTGAAGGGACTGACCCCCTCCAAGAGGCAGGGACACCCTGTGCTGGTGCCTGGGGAGGTGCTGCCCACCTCCACCACTTGAGCACTTCTGGGGCACCTTCAGCCAGAGCCCTGGCTTCTGGAGAGCTGCAACCTGAAAAGAGAACAGGGCAAATTGAAATTAATAATTTATGAGTGACAGTAACAATTTCCACCATTCGAGGAAGCAAAGAAAATTGCTCCATAAACATTTTTCTTTTCAATTTCCTACCAGTTACTTGAAATTTGATTTCCATCTAGTTTGTTTCATCAAACCTCCCCAAAGTGATTTAAAAGGTGTCGCTGGCAATTACCCAGCTGCAGAAGGAAAGACATGGCAGTGGGGCAGCTCCAATTCACCAGCCCAGAAGGAACAGGGAGGAGGAGGAGGAGGGTTGGGGTCACTGGCAGAGAAACAATCAGCACCAGAAATCTCTTGTCATTACTTTGGGCAGCACAGTCTTGGCCACACTCAGCTGCACAACACAGCCCTGGGGTGGTGGGGACAGCCTGGTTCATCCCTGGGGACAGTGGAGAGGTTCAGGGACTGTGAGCAGCAGCAGGAGACCCTCTGACCGTGCCCCAGCCTGCACATCGCTCTCGCTCCACACTGCTGGAACCTCAGCGCTCCTGAACTCCTCCTTTGCAACCCTGCTGGGGCTGGGGTCAGTTTCCACCAGGTGCTCCTGTTCTGCCTTGGCTGGAGTGAGGGACGCTGGGCTTGGCCAAGGGATCCCTCCTGGAGTGCCGAGGGCAGGTGGAGCCACCTTGTCTCGGTCACTCTGACACCTCGTGATGCTGACTTGGCTGTCTCACATGTTTTCTACTTTGGGCTCTGCTTCTCTTCCTCTCCCAGGATATTCTGTAGCTTTTCCCAGGAGTAGAGGTCAATCTCTTCTGCAGGACCAGCTTACTCTGATGGTAAAGCACAAGCAGTTCCCCTTTCTTTCACAGTTGTTCTCCCACATGGCTGGTCAGGCCTCCAAGCACCACCCTGAGCTGTTCAAGCCTGCCATGGTCCTGGCACTGGGGCAAAACTGCTGTGAGTGTGTCAGCAAGGGCAGTCACTACTGGCTCGGATTTGCTCCAAGGGCTGCATCTCTTCAGGTGGCTCCCAGACCAGGGAGCTGCTGGTGGGCTGGGCTGGCTCACCCACACTCCTCCCAGCAATGGGGATATTTATCTGGAGATAAAGACAGGGGTTCCTCTGCAGCTGGAGTTCCCCAGGGTTTTTGGGTGAGAGGCCACTGTAGCCCTTTGCCTCGATCTCCATGTCTGCCATCAGCATTGCCACTGATTTAAATAACACAGACTGAGAGTAGGAAAATGATATCTGGAAACAAGAGATTCAAGAGGCTGGAAGGCTGGTGATGAATAAACATCCACAGCTTGCAGTGAATCACTGCACATCCTTGAACATCCCTGGGCACAGGGGCACTTCTGCCAGGAGTCAAGGAAGGCAGGGAGAGCAAGCTGCTCACCTGAAATCCTCACCAAAATTTCCCTGTCCTTCTGATAATTGAGGAAGACAAGTGTTGAGTAGGCAGCAGCCCTCAATGGGCATCATTCAAGCCTGGAAGTGTTTACAGTGTCAACTCTTTGAGCATAATAGGGAATTACATGAATAGGCTGGCTGAGTTTTTAAAGTAATAGCTTTGTTAAAAGCAGTTAGGATCAGGCACTGCTCCTTAGGGCTGTGGCTGCTTTGTGGCCATGGCACTCATGGGTTTGCTGTCCTGTGACTCTCTAGCCAGGTAACACAATTGCTTCCTTCTGAAGTAAATACCAATAAATGGACACAGAAATTAAGAGCAATTCCCAGCACCTGCTGTGTAGGAGCACTCTGAGTGTCGAAAGTCTTCATGCTGAGCATGGGCAGCACTGATGTCCCCGCTCTGGCAATGAGCTGTTCTCGTGATCTTTTGCTTTTAAATATAGACCCAGGGTGGTGATAACTGCTCTGAGTGTGAATTCACTATCCTGAGGGATCAGTGCAGGGAGGTGGGAGAGGATCTGTGGCTGCTCTGAGGGGAGGCAGAAGGGGCTGCACACGTGTGCAGTGCCCGTGTGGTCCCCCCGCCCCTGGGAGAGTTCAGCACACATCAGAGGTGATTCCACATCCACCAGGGGCAGGTGCTCCCCAGGAGAAGGGGATGCCCAGTGGGATGTGTAGGACTCATGCCAGGGGCTCAAACAGGACCTGGCTTCACAGGAATCAGACCCTCTTGGCTGGGCAGCCAGATCCAGTGGTGCACTCAGGTAAAGCTCTCTTCAGGATATTCTCTCCCTCCAGTTTCCCCAGTGTCCTGCCCAGGTCACAGAACACAATGCAACACCAGTGCCACATCCCCTCACCATAAGTGCTAAAGAGGTTTCCATGGAGATCCTATTTTTAGCATTTCACCCACCTGCAGAGCTCTGAGGACTTGTAAGTGTGCTCTGGAAGCTAATTAGAAGTTCCCTGCAAAGTTTGACTAAAACTGGTCAACCTGTCATGGAGATCCAGGTTAGGAGGCATTACTCAGATTTAGACTTGCTCTTTGAACAGTAGTTTTTGGAGTAGGTTCATTTATCTTTAGCAGAAAAGCTTTTCACATCTTCCATGGAACAGCCCAGGCCAAGCAGGAGAGCAGCAGTAGTTAGGCAGAGCTGCTGATGAGGTTTTTAGAAAAGGGTTAGAAGTGCACCTTTTGGTGGCAACTGTCAGTGCAGAGGTCACAGACGTGAAAATCTCCTGATTTGCTTTTGATGTCTTTTTGTTGAATGATTGGGAGGTGCAGACAGAGACCTGGGTTCCTCTCCCATGGCAGCCCCAGCACACAGCCTAGCCTGGTGCTGGTCAGGAATCTCACCCTTCTGTGTTCCCTCTGGCTGTGTGGCCAGCAGGATGGATGGGGCGGCAGAGGGAGAGGCCAGGAAGGGAACGAGGTGTTGCAAAGGCAGAGCTTTGCTGCAGAGGTGAGGAACGGGCCCAGGTTTGGGTCTCTTGGCCATGGTTGGTCTGGTTCGTGAAGACCATGGTCTGCGATTGAGGAGATGGGTGCAGTGCAGGTGTCTCCAGGGAATGGACACATGTGGAGATGGCCTGGGCAGGGGGTGAGGCAGAGCTCTCTCCTGGTGCAGAGCCAGGAGTGGTGGTGCACAGCCCTGCTCTGCTGCTTCCATCCTTCAGCATAAAACCACTTGGGGTGAAGCATAACCTGACACCAGCACTGGAGCCCCACACTAGCCGTGGCCACCACAAAAGGTGATTTGTGGGACTGAAGTGACGCCTTGGGCTACAAATGTTCACTCAAAGCAGAAGCCCTGATGATTTGCTGCATTTTTGCAGTGTTTGATGGCAGACAGCCTTTATGGGAGATATTTAATACAAATCCAGTGGCCACATGTGGGACTTCTTGTTCCTTGGAGGGCTGTGGGTTGGAGCTCAAAGTCTTCCTCCCACCCACCCACCACACCTGATCCCGGCAGAGCCTCTGCCTTTGCCAGCTCTCACTGGGCTGTGTTTGGGTTGCTGCTCTGCTGCTTCAGAGAAGCCAGAGCCTTGAAAAATTCATATGGAGTGCTAGGAGGAAATAAACCTGAGCTTAATTTGGGTTTTCATGACACACAAGCCCTCTATTAGGCCTTGTAAACTTTTTCTGACATTACCACTTCATGAAAACTTTGATTTCAGCTGTTGACTAAATCTTTAATCTCCCTCTACCTGCTAGGTCTGTCTCCTTTTCGTACTTAAAAAAACCTTTTGGATTTTTCTTCAACAGCATCTTTCAAATGTCAGCAGTTACCAGACTAACACAGAATGCAAAGGCCTTGGCAAACAGTCTTTTAAAGAGCTGGGGCATATAAATTCAAAGGCATGATATAATCTAGGAGGAATCCATCAGCCAGGGGAGCCTCTTGCATGAAGTGTATTGAGAACTAAGCACAATATGAACAGAAGGAAAATTGCTTTTTCCCTTTTGAATTTTTATTCACTTAGCAGCAATATTTACTAGTAGCAGGCAGAACCCATTTTTCATTTTCTGGGGAGATGTGAGAATTCCAGTGCCACTCATCTTGTCACCAGATTAAATCTGTTGACTTGCTGCCAGGTCACTGTGATATTAATGATACACTTGCAATCCCTTTCTTTTGGGGGGCCTGTGGATGGAGAAGTAAGACACTTGACCATTGTTCACATGTTGTAATAGAAGGAAAAATAGCACTTCTGAAATCCTGGGAAATTGCTGCTCCCTCTGTCATTGATCGCCTCTGTGTTCACGGAGCCGGGCTGCAGCCAGCTCTGGCAGCTCTGCGTATGATGCCTCACTGTCACCAGCCCCGTTTGGTAATTAGTCAGCACCCTCATTTGATAATTAGCAGCCTCATTTGATAATCAGTGGGCAGACGGAGCCAAGTGCTCTCCCGCAGCTCAGCGGTTCCAGCTGCAACGGCCCGGAGCAGCCTGGGGTTCCTCAGGAGCCAGCTGGGGGACAGGGGTGACAGCACAGCCATCCCTGCAGGTGTTCAGGGGCGGGCTGGGCATGGGTCTGAGACACCTGGGACAGTGGAAGGTGTCCCTCCCATGGCAGAGGACTGGAATGAGATGAGATTTAGGGTCCCTTCCAACCCAAACCATTCTGTAATTCTATCATGATTCGGGCAGGTGTCTTGCAGCAGAAAATTCTTACTCTCTTTACAGTGGGGATTCCTCAGTATTTCAGGTAAAAAATTCCTCCCCCTCAAGGTTCCAGAGATACCTGCTGAGGTCCAGCTGCAGCTGGTCAGGAGAAGGCTGGGACATCCTTACAAGGCTTGGGAAGCACAACTCGTATCTCGGGACAGTTATGGATAAACACAACCCCAGCAAACCTGAGCCCTTTCCAAATGTTGCACATAGCTCAGCTCTTCTGTGCTTCCTTTCCCTAAAGCTTTGGGCTCTCCAAAACCTGGATGTGGGGTCTGTGTTTAGGAAATGGGGCTGCTACAGAAAAGGCTGAACTCCCAGTGATGGGTTTGGTTTTGAACTTCCCTGGTGAGGGAGTCTCTGAGCTCTGTCTGTTACTAATCGTAGGGAGAAGTGTCCCCCATGCTGACCTGCCTGGCCAGGCTGGTGGCAGTGCCTGGGACCCATTACCTCCCGATTGTCCCCCAGCAGGATGAGAGCAGCCCCACAGTGAAGTGGACTTGGAGCCCGCTGGAACATCTGCCCCAGGCAGCAACCGCATCCCCAGGGCAAGATGAGGGACCCAGGGAGGCTTCCTGGGATCAGACAGCGTCTGTGCCCTTCCCAATCACCGTCTCCTAATTAGCATTCCTTTGGCACACTTAATTAGCACATTCCTGCCTGTAAGTTATGGGCTGCTCTCCTATATTTACACCCTCCTAAAACATCAAGGGAGAGGTCTATAAATTACATCTCATGAAAAACATTAATTGTGTGAACTCATTCTTGCATTTATAACACTCGGCTTGCTCCCCGCTCTACCCGGAACCTGCAGACACAGACGGGGGATTCACACACAAGCTGCCTCTGCTCCCACGGGAGCTGTTCCCACCTGCACACACCTGGGAACACCTGGGCACACCGGCCCACACCTGGGAACACCTGCACACCCCTGTGCACACCTGAGCACCCCTGCACACACCTGAGCACACCTGAGTACACCTGTGCACACCTGAGCACCCCTGCACACACCTGAGTACCCCTGCACACAGGAATCCATCACCCCCGAGGCAGGGCTGCCCAACCCAGCAGAAGCCTCCACCAGCCCAGCAAGGGAGGTGCTGCTGAGCTCATTCCTTGGAATATTCCTGGATCATGGGATGTGCAGCTTCAGGTCACCTCTGAGCAAGAAAGGGGTTTTATCCGAACTCCAGTGATGAGGTCCTGCTTTCCCCAGCTCGTTCTTGGGGTGACTACTGCTGGCCTTCCAGTTCCTCAAAGGAGCCTCCAGGGAAGGCGGAGGGAGACTGATTACAGGGATCCGAAGTGACAGGAAAAGGCTGAATGGCGTCAAACTGAAAGAGAGGAGGTTGAGATTAGACATTACCATCCTGATGGCTTTGATGTCCATGAGGAGTCAGGGTTTCTGTTTTAGCTTTTATTTGAAGGACAGCAGCATCTATTCAGCCAGGCACTTGGACATGGTGCAGTGTCAGAGTAAAGGAGAGGAACCCCTGTCCTGCACGGGCAGTGCTGTGACACCAACTCACCTCGCTGGTTTTGGTGTTCTGGTTGTGTTCTGCTGCTACCTGCAGAATTCATCAGCAGCACAGTCATCTCCAAAAACCCCACCTGTGGGGGTTCTGTTGGGCCTGCTGCCCATGTGAGACCTTTTCCTTCCCCATCAGTCTTTCAAATCATATCAAATTTCAGCCAGGTCAAGGTCCACAGCTTTCCCTGAGCAAGGGAAGAGGAGATGTTTACTGGTGAGGTTTTCCAGTGGATCAGGGGGGCTGGATGTTCCTGTGGCCTCCAGGAGCTGGGTGGCCCAAAGGCTCAGGATGGCAGAAATGTCTGCAGCCGCTTGAGAGCCTGCTTAAAGAACCAGGCCCTGCAGGGAATAGGGACTCTGAGGCACCTGCACCCTGCCCCAGGTCTGGCAGGGAACAAATCTCACTTCCCAGCCCCTGTGTCTCTTTGCAGGCCCTCAGTGGCTACCCCTCAGACCTTGCCAAGAACCACGGGCGGAGCCACTGCTGGGGCACAGTGGGCCTGAGCTCTGCCTGGCTTCTCCTTCATCCTGCTGCCTTGGGCTCTGCTACATCCCTCTATCCATGCCCGGCCTTCTCCCCCCTGTTATGGTCTCTTGTATTTCCCTCTTTCTCCCCCCTTCCCATCCTTTCTCTCCCCAGTCCGTGCTCTGCTTTGCTCGTAGCCAGTGAGGTCATTTTGGGGGTAGAAAACAACCTTGCCAAGAGCAGCATTTTGCTGTCCCCTGGATAGCAATTCTTTATTTGACAGCCTTGCAGACCCCAGTTAATACAACCACAAATAAAAATGTGCCTATCAGGACATATTTTAGGAGAGAACTGGTCAAATCCTCAGTGGGTGGAAGTCAGTGAAGCATCACTCACTTCCAAGGGGCTCCCCTGATTTACACCCCCTGAGCTCAGGCCAAACATTTACATTTACAGTGTACAGACATGATAGAATGGAATAAAAACAAAATACTAAACCTGATCCCATCTTAAAGCTTTATGTGAGCCATAAATGTGTTTGAAATAAATCAGGTACCTCTCATAGGCATGTAAGTCAGACCCCTTGGCTTCCAGAGGACTGAGGTGCAAAGCCAATTGCTCACCCCTGCTGCTCCTTTCCCTGGAGGGTTGATGCTCTGTGAAGGGTTGGTGCTCCCTGGGAGTGTCCTCTGTTCAGAGTATGGGCTGCAAGTGCTTGCCTTGATGGAAGAGTCAAGCCCTCCAAAGTCGGGGGATGCTGAAATTAGGACTGCACGGGTAATAAGAACTCACTTTTCCTGCTACTTCTGAGCTGTGAAATAACCTCCAGCCACAGGCATGGCTGGTTTCTCACATCTCACTCATTATTTGTGCCTTGCTATTTCTTTTCAAGTTTTGATTTATGGGAAATTCCTTTAGATGTTGACTGAGACACTAAATAAGGGAAAAACGTAAAACAACAAAAGGCAAACTGCCTTTCCCTTACAGATGATCTACCACTGTGTTAAATTTCAGGTTCATACTTGGGGCATCTGACATTACCATTGTTCAAAGAGATCTGAAAGACAGCAGCTAAATTATTCCTAATCTTGTCTCCTAGGCTCCTTAAAACATGGTTGTGTTGCTCTAAAAAATACATATACCCCAAGGCAGAGAGCGTGGGTTGAAATGAGAGGTCGAGGGACAGGTGCAGTTAAAAGTAACTAAAAGCAGAGTTACAGAGGCAGCTGTGGCTCATGCCTTCAGTGAAGTCTGCAGTGCTGGATGTTTCAAGGCTTGCAGAGCAGAGCACCTGTTTTCTTTGCTGCTTTAAAGACTTTTCCTCAACTCCTTCCATGGTTGCAGCATGCTCAGGGCTGGGTCACCCTTGGTGTCTGAGCACCCTTTTTCAGCAAAAAACCAGCTTTTTGGCTCAGGGTTGCTGCATTTTGTGAGAGTTTGTGTTGGTTTCTGCTCAATGATGTTTGAGTGACCATCAAACACAGGGCAACAAAATCCTTCCTGACACACCACAAAAATCATAGGGACAAAGTGACTGCCTGTGAGGGGGACTGTGCTGGTCCCTCCTGCTGCTCTTTGATCCCTCCTGCTCTTCAGCACCTGCTGCTGTTTGGACTCCAGGTGACTCTGGAGAAAGGGTCTGGCTTGTGCATTGCCCAGCCTGGGGTGCAGGTGTGCCCAGGCAGCTGGTGTGCCCAGCACCCCTGGGCAGCTCTGGGCTGCACCCTGGGCCCATTTCCTTTGGTAAAAGGAGCTCGCTTGGGAGATTCCATCTGGGCTTGCCTGAGCCTCTGGGACTTGAGCCAGGGAGGGGCAGGTGTGCTCTGGACCCCCGCTGCAGCAGCAGACAGCGGTGTGGGGTGTGGCTGTGTCTCACAGCCCTGCTGCCCCGTAACAAGGGACAGAAGTGCAGCTCGTGCAGCACCTGCAGTGTCTTCACCAAGGCCCCGCTCTCTCACATCTGAGTTTTTAAGGGTCCAGGTTACACTTGGAATGGGACAAAATGGGGATTCTAGAACTGTGAAACTGGCAAAGCTGTTTGTCCCAAATGTCTGGCATTGATGTTCACCAAGATAAAAAAAAATAAAGGAGGGAAAAAATGCTGCAAACTTACATGACAAGCCAAATCCTGGGATTTATTGCTGCCTCCTGAGGGATTAGAGTAGCAGGAAGGAACTGAGCCTGTGTTTTCTCTCTGATGGGTGATTGCAATGGATTCTGTGTCTCCTTTGCCTTCTCAACAAGAACTTTGGCTTTGCTTTGTGCACGTGAGCTGTGGGATAAATCGTTGGGGTGATCCTATAGACCTTGAGCAGCTTAAGTTACTGCACGGTTTTGCTGCATTCCAAAGTGCCTGGTGAAGTGGGCAGCAGCCCTCCCATGGCCACACATGACCCCAGTCCTGTGTCACTCTGGCTGGGGCTCTTTGCTGTCCCTGTGCTCCCCAGGGCCTGTCACACCTGCCCTGCCATGGTGATGTTTGCTGCACGGTCCCTGTGTGCCATGGGCTGTCCTTGGAGTGCCCCATCCCGGCCCTTCTGGCACATTTGTGGGTTTCCTGGGTCTTTCTCAAAGGGACAGGCTTTGTTCTTGGCCCTGCATGACTGCAGGCACCGCTGCATCCCGGGGAGCCACCCACACGACTCCTGTCTCCCTGTGAGGCTGCACTGCTCGGGCACTGTCCCCTTGGGGTCTGCAAAGCCCCTGGCAGACACAAGGCTCCACATGGATCCAGGTGTTGTTATCACATCAATATCCCATTATCATAATGAAACCCACGGCAGGAAGGAGGCGGCTGCACATGGAACAAAACCTGCCAGATGCAGCCATTCCTTTATTCCCAGTTCTGATGGGATCACGGAGCTCATGGCAAAGCATTTCTGCTCCTTCAGAGTTTTTCCCCTGCCCCTCCATGTCAACACACACTCGTGGCCCCCCACATGTGTAAATTCATTTATTTGCTGGCACCCCCCACTCACCCAGTGAAGACAATAAAGGGCAAAGCATGACTCAAGGACTGAGCTGGATAATCCCCACGGTAGATCTGACACTGATACATACATTGTATTTTTAACAGTTCTTTATTGTGCTGCCTGTCGTTCACCAGCAACGCATTCCATGGGCAGCTTTCTCCAGAGATCCCCTTTGTCTCTTTTCAGCTGTTCCTGCCAGCCCATGGCACAGCTGCTGCCTCTTCCAGGGAACGTTGTCCTTCCTGCATCCCTGCATAGCCTCCACTCTTCTGCTAAACTGGCCCTGTGTCTCTGTTCCTCCCCTGGCTCCCTTTCAGAGTTTATTTGTGCTGCAGGACCACTCAAGGTGGGGCATCAGGTGCCAAGGAAATCCCTGCCAGGCTGCAGGGCTGGTTTTGGATGGGTTCCTAAGAGGCAGCCAAGGGCCATCCATGTTTGGCAGATAGACCCAGGGATGTGGCTGATGCCCAAAACCCCAGCTGGGCAGAGACAGTGTGCCCAAAAGCTCATGAATTTGGATGCTGTGGGAGCTGTCTGAGAGCAGCCCTTGGGTGCTCATGCACGTGCTATGGGAGGGGGCTGGGAGAGCCTGATACAAAGGGACCTGGTGGCCATGGACATTTGTCCACACTCAGGCTGGTCTGAGAAGGAGAAGGAGATCCCCAGCTAAAATACAGATGGGAGAGTTAGACTAGTTACTGGGGAAAATTCCTTCCCAGAAAGGATGGTCAGGCATCGGCACAGGCTGCCCAGGGCAGTGGTGGAGTCACCATCTCGGGAAATGTTCAAAGGGCATTTGGATGGGGACACGGTTTTGTGATGAACACGGTGGTGCTGGGTTAAGGTTTGGACTTTTCAACCATAATGATTCTATGATTCAGTGATTTTATCTCTGTGGCTGCCCCAAACAAAGCTCGGGATGCTGAGAGACTGAAACATCTCAGGAAGGACACTCCTACCATTTTTTTTTGGCTCAGTACAACCTTCTCAGCCTGTCTTTGGGAAAAGCAACCAGGGAGATTGGACTTGGATATTTCCAAACATCCTCCCTCTCTGTCCCTTCAGATGCAGGGGACAAACACCTGGGAGCCCCAAAGCATGGAACAGGGAAGAAGGAGTCTGGAAATCACAGCATTCCAAAGGAACTCAGCGGGGGCACTGAAAAGTATCTCAGGGAGCACAGAGGTGGTGGGGCTGCCGTGGGAGGAAATGGAGAAGAGCCCTCAGAGGCAGCAGTCAGTGGCTAGGGGAGGGTAGCTGCCTGTCCAAGTATGGACAGTATGGACAGTTGTATGCCTGTCCATACAACCAGTATGGACCAGTACAAGGGCTGTGGTTCCCGGTAAAGCCCCAGTGTGGCATGGCCCTGGCGGTGCTGGGTTATGCAGTGATAGAAAAAGGGGCAATGGCTGTAAACTGACAGAGAGGAGGTTTAGATTAGAGATTGGGAAGGAATTGTTCCCTGGGAGCATCTGAGGCCCTGGCACAGGGTGCCCAGAGAAGCTGTGGCTGCCCCTGGATCCCTGGCAGTGCCCAAGGCCAGGCTGGACATTGGGGTGGGAGCAGCCTGGGACAGTGGGAGGTGTCCCTGCCATGGCAGGGGTGGCTCTGGATGGGATTTAAGGTCCCTTTCAAGCCAGGCCATTTTATGGCCCTATGATTCTATGACCTCATTCTCGGAATTTAGTAGGAATTTAATAAAGACTGAACATCCCTGGGAACCCAAATAATGTGATGCAGTTTGGGCTCAGTCCCAGCTGGTGGGATCTGGAAGAGGCAGAGTGTCAAGGTAAAGCAGCATTTGGACTTCAGAGAAGTGGTATCAAAAGGCACTTCAAAGCCACCCCAGGACCCTGGGGCTTGTGGCAGTGCATGCACAGGGACATGGGGCAGTGGTGCTGAGCCTGAGGTGTCAGGAATCAGAGATCAAGCCTTTGTCTTTAAAGCTGGTACTCCCCAAGAGCTCAGTAAACAAATCCAGCCTGGAGAGGGAAGGAGCCAAGCTCAGATCTCAAATCATGGTCCAGGGGGAACCAGAGTGATTTTGTAAAAGTTCTGTCAATGCATTTTAGCAAATCACTATATCCCATTTGGCCTGGCTTTCCTCAAGTAGGTCACTGGTTAATCTGATGCAGGCAATGAGCCACTTTCTTTCTATTTATTCTTTGATTTTGCTTTTCTAGCAGGTATGGCCTCACAACTAGCATGATGAAAGAGTATTTATTGCTGGCACCTGAAAGCATTCTGCTCCAATAGGTGTCTGCATGTAATTTCAAACACATCAAGATGTCTCTAATTCCCTGGTCATGGGAAGTTGGGTGTTGTGAACTTTGGAATAATTTTTTATTAGTTCTCTAGTGAAACTGTAATGAAGCTGAATTTTAAAAGGTAAAATGTCTGCTTGTCCAATTAGAATCATCTCAGAGTGGTGGAAACACCAGTTTTATGTGTGCAAATGAATTTATCGCAATTAAAAGTTCTGCAAGACGGAAAATTCTCTAAAGTCTCCAGAAGAGCAAAGATAATGTTGTTTATAGACTCTGGGAATGAGGACTGTTAAAGGCAGAGACTGGGGAAATATTTGCTGCAATATCTTAAAAGAAGCAGGAAGACAACTTTTTGGTAATTTGCAGGAAGCATCACAGAATTTTCTTTTGGGAGCACAGGGCAACAAAGAAGCCCTTGATGTGTTTGGAATCTGTGTTTGTCCCTGTGTGTTCTGAGATAGCACAGTCTGAATATTTGTGATCGATAAATCAGCTGGGAAATGATTAATGTTATTTGATTTCAAGATGATCACCCTGTCCCTTTAATAGGCAATTGAGAGCTTTTTTGGAGCTGTTATTTCAGGCTGCCTTCAGGTGCAGGGAAGAGATTGCTGCCTCTGCTTCACATCTGCAGGTTCCTCCAGCAAACATCAATGCTATAAACTTTTATTTGCAATGAAAGTTTAGATTATGGAACATTCTGAGGATGAATTCACTAATTACTTCATATATGAAATAAAACGTGGGAGCAAAGCAGTGTCTGCAGATTTCAGGTACAGGGGGAGGTTCTGTTTGGGACCGGGACACAGCCTGTGAGTACTGGACTGCTCAGGCAGCTCCCACAGCAGGGAGCAACCTCTGTGTTCATTCACTGCTGGAGAGAGTCCAGAGGCGGCCACGGAGATGCTCCAGGGCTGGAGCCCCTCTGCTCTGGAGCCAGGCTGGGAGAGCTGGAGGTGTTCATCTGGAGAGGAGAAGGCTCCAGGGAGAGCTCAGAGCCCACTCCAGGGCCTAAAGGGGCTCCAGGAGAGCTGGAGAGGGATTGGGAACAAGGGCTGGTGGGACAGGACACAGGGAATGGCTTCCCACTGCCAGAGGGCAGGGATGGATGGGAGATTGGGCAGGAATTGTTCCCTGGGAGGGTGGGGAGGCCCTGGCACAGGGTGCCCAGAGAAGCTGTGGCTGCCCCTGGATCCCTGGCAGTGCCCAAGGCCAGGCTGGACACTAGGGCTGGGAGCAGCCTGAGACAGTGGGAGGTGTCCCTTCCTGGCAGGAAGATGGAGTGGGATGAGCTTTAAGGTCCCTTCCAACTCAAACCATTCCATGAATCTGTGATTTTCCCTCCTGATCCCTACAACGAACTCAGCCCCCCTGGGCCAGTTTTGGCATAGAGTGATGTCACCACCCTCCATCCCTGTCACTCAAGTGAAAGAGCCACAGGACATGACATGGAAATCATGGACCTTGGACTTGCTTCAGTGCTCTTGGTTCTCCAGCTTGTTCGGTAAAAATCGATGTAAAGCTGGAGAACCTCCCTGCCTCCTCCCTCTGAGTGCACATATCTGGCAGGGATCCTATAAACTTCTGTTGCCAGATGAAATGGAATACAGAAAACCAGGATGAGGAATAAATGAGCCCATCCATCCATCTCCCCTCCAAAGTGCAGCTCATTGATGGGTGCTCACCCAACAGACCAGTAACAAATCCCTGGTTAGGTGGATTTCTCTGACCACCTATTCCAGGGCTCTGCTCTGCAGATTATAAGGAGGTTTCTCCAACACCAAGTAGCTTTTAACCTTTGCTGGACTTCAAGCTCAAACCTTTTTTGAACTTTCAATTTTTTTTCACTCATCATCTTTCATCTCCTGTTGTATCAGGAGCAAAACCAGAAATTATGTAAAATTAAGAGCATCCCAAGTGCTGAACCTATGAACAAATTCAAACCAGAGGATGCTTTTCCCTGCTCATTCTGCCTCAAGAAACAGCTACCAGGAAAAAAAGGAAAGTTTGAAGGCAGTTTTTCTTGGCAATTGCTTGCTCTGAAGCTGTTGAAGAGTGTCACATTTTTCAGACAAGTCAAGCAGAAGAGGCGAAGTGCACCCAGCTGTGACACAGAAAACTGGGGGGTGCTGCAGCCCATGTAGAAAATAAACCCCATGAGTGAGAGGCTTTTAAGCAGAGGGCACACAAAGGAGGCAAAATCATAGGATTACTGGCAACTGATCTAGAGAGAAGAGTTGATCTTGCAATTTTGGGGGCTTGCTGAGTCTCTGACAAAAGACAGGGCTGCGACTGAGATCTGAGAAGAAGGAAGCACAAGACAGAGAGGGAGTGAGGAGTGATGTAGGGGAAGACCCAGCTGTAACTCTCGACAAAACAGTCACAATTTCTGAGTAAAAAGATCTCCATGATGGGAGAATTTGGTTGCTGGAGGGAAAAAGGGGAGTCCAGATGCTGCCAGATGGGACTCACACCATGGAAGAAAACTTTCCTGAATTTCTGAATACAGCGACTATTTGAAGAAGTGCCTGATATCCCCAGTGCCTAGTGATGACCTGAGTTTGTCCCCACAGGGACAGGGTGACAGGGGTGACAGGGACAGGGGCTGGCTGCCTCCACCAGAGCCGTGGGTCCTGCAAAGCAGATGCTCAAACAAGGATGTCCTGGATCCAGCCCGTGTGGGAGATGGCTCAGCAGAGATGGTGGGGGCAGCAAGAGAGCATAGGGTGGCCACCTTCTGTCCATGCTGTGGCACTGGGCAGCCTCCCAGAGCACGTTCCTGTCTGCAGCACCAACCTGAACCTTCAGACAAGTCTAGGCTGCATCTCTGGTGACAGTTTTTCACTTACACACTCCCAGGTAACGGATGATGAAGAGAAATTGTCGTGTTATGTAATTTAAAGTGAATTTTGCCTGTCAGCACAGTTGAAATAAATGTGTTCATTTCCCCAAAATGGCCAATCTGTCACATTATCCCATGTCCTTGTTTCCCCCATGCAGTCTAATAGTGGAAATTTGAGATCTGATTGTTTTAAAAAGTGAATTTATCATATCCTTAATTTCCCTCTACAATGAAGAGCCATCTTTAAAGTCTGTCCAGTCCCAGCCAGTGCTTTCCCTCAGACGACCCTGGCACAGGCAGGGTGAGGAGCTGCTCTGGTGGGGTTGTGTGAAACACCCCCAGAGCTGCTGGTGCTGGGCATGTCAGATCTCACTGAGCCAAGGCTCACCCCACTGTTTTCCTGAAAGCAAAGAGTTCTTATGCTAGTTCCTGGTGCTGCTCCTCAATTTTTTCCTAAAGCATTGGCACGGCTCCGGTCCTTTCCCATGCAGCCTGCCAGGAACAAGTTACCTCCTGCAATTACACTGGTTGGTGTTAATTCTGTAATTTAATTCTTTATCAGCTGAAACTTGTGTTGGTTTTCTTATTATTTTCTGTGACTGATTTCAGATGAGACACCTACTTTATTCATGGGGTGCGGCAAAGTAAAACATCGGTGTTCTCACCTCTCCTTCAGCTCCCTGTTGTCTCTGATGGAGTCAAAATTAATAAAGGCCAGATATCTCCTTGTTAGCTGCCGGGGTGCTGGTGTACCTTGTCTGCAGTGATTAGTTTGGAAGTGCTTCCCAGCGAGAGGCTGTGTTTAACCCTGCATAGCAGCGAGGGAAACTCTGCCCGGCTCTCGTGGAGAGCCAGCACATCCTCAGGCTCCCCTTCACACAGCATATAAATATTTCTGCTTCTGTCTTCCCTGCCTCATTATTAGCAATTTTATCATCTCTGTCTAATAACAGTCCTGCTGACTTCTATTCTTTGATGAATCCTCTGTCTCCTTTCCCAGCGGGAAGCTGCTGGCTGTGGTTATCTGCATCCCAAAGAGCTGGAACACTGCTGGCAGTGGTGTTTCCCAGTCTGTATTCAAGCCCTGTGCCTGCTCCTGCCCCACTCTCTGGAGCTCACTCCCAGGGTGCTTTGATGGAGCAAGTGGCTGTAGATGGGCTGGAACCTCTCAGTCCTGCTCACTGCCTTGCTCACAGAATCACGGAATATCCTGGGATGGACGGACCCACAGGGATTATCCAGTGCAGCTTCTGTCCCTGCCCAGACCCCCCAACACCCCCACCCTGTGCACCCCTGGCAGCACTGTCCAAACGCCCCTGGAGCTCTGGCAGCCTCGGGGCTGGGACCATTCCCTGGGGAGCCTGGGCAGTGCCCAGCACCCTCTGGGGGAAGCAGAGCATTTCCCTGATCTCCAGCCTGACCCTGCCCTGCACAGCTCCATGCTCCCCAGTTCCTCCTGCACTGCTGTGGCTTCCCATGCCCCTGGCCTTTGCTGCTCAGAGTCATCCTGGCACTCGGGAAGGTTTCAGGTCCTGCAGACGCTGCAGCCAGAGCCCAGACTGCTGAGACAA
This sequence comes from Orthonyx spaldingii, assembly GCA_013397795.1. Taxonomy (NCBI): domain Eukaryota; kingdom Metazoa; phylum Chordata; class Aves; order Passeriformes; family Orthonychidae; genus Orthonyx; species Orthonyx spaldingii. The sequence goes on from VZTJ01001483.1 coordinate 341,845, forward strand.
ACTCTTGCCTGAGGGCCAGACCTGGCCCTGGGTGCCTGCACAGAGCAGGGAGTAGGGGAGCAGGTAGATCTGGAGTTCAAATGCCTGGCTAAGGAGAGGCTGCTGGGCTCTGGGGATCCTGAGCTGTGCTGCAGCCCCTCTTTGTCAGTGGCCCCAGCTCTGTGCCCAACCCCGCAGAGCCCCGAGGCTTTGTTGGGTGCATTCACACAGCGTCTGCCTCTCTGCAGAGGGAAGGAGGGATGCAGCTGCACAGGAGGAACGTCAGTGGATGTGGAGAGTCTGATCTGCTGGAAGGTGTCCTTGCCTGTGCCTGGGGTGGAATGAGAGGAGCTTTAAGGTGCCTTCCAACCCAAACCATTCCATGATTCTATGATTTTATGAATGTGCTACAGGTGAAGGCTTTGAGTACTGCAAAGCTTCTCCCAGCAGCAGGGCAGAGGTCTCCTGTATCCAGGAGTTTGCCATGTCAGGAAATATAAAGTCACTGCAAAGCAACATGTTAATTCCCCCCACAGTGCAAGCAAACAACAATTTTTTGGTTGAAATGGAAGTTTATTTAATTACAAATATTTAAAGTTTGATTTACAGAGTAACCCAAACCTGGTCTGTCTCTTTTCAAGTACCCTGCAGTAGCACTGGTGCAGCTGGAATGAGGCCTGGGGGGCTGCAGGCTGGGAGCTGGGCAGGGAACAGCAGGGATCTCCTCGCCAGGATAGTCCACACCACCCACGCCAGTGCTCCAAGCTGTGTATGAGCAGAGGGCCTCGGTGTGACGAGGGGTGGGAATGGCATTTTAGCCTCCTCTGCTCTTCAGGAGGTGCTGTTACCAAGGTGTGAAAAAATCAGGTCCCACCACAGTGAAAAATCAGGGGTTTTCTGTCTTTCAACCCAGTCCCTTCCTCCCCATGCTGTGTGTGGGGAGGCTGAGCCCTCTGTCTGCTCCTCTGCCTGCTTCCACTCCATCACTTTTATATCAGTTTCTGAGGTGAAGTGTTGTATCATAAAGTTCCTACAGTTGTCCTTCCCCTCACACTGACCTGCACTCCAGATCCTGCTGCACCAGGTTTTCCTTTGCTGGTAATATTTCCTCCTGCCTTCCCTGCTCTGTGATAGGTTCAGAGACAGTGGGAACATGATTTTTTTCCCTGGGAAACCTCATTTCTCCTGTTGGAACACGAGGGCTGGTGGGATGGCCATGCTTGGGGCAAGGGAACAGTTCAAAGGCTTTTGATTCAGTGCCTCTCTTCCCTCCAACAGCACCATTATTTCATACAACTTATTCCTTCCATTGAAACCTTTGAATAATTTCCCTTTATAATCAAACTTTTCTATCCCTAAATCAGTTTTATAACCACCTTATTATACCTTGAAACTCAAAATGAAAAATATCTGTTATAAATAATTGGGCTGTGCTGTGAATACTAAACACACCCGTGGCTTCCAGAGGACGGAGATAAGAGGGATGTGCTCTGCCACCCACCCAGGGAAGGGTTTGCTGGCTTAGCTTGTCTTCTTCAGTGCTCCAAGTGGGGTGCAGAGAGGAGAGGGGAGGTGGGAGTCAGTCTCTGCCAGGCTCTGGACCTGCCTTGGAGTTAGCAGGACACTCTGTGCCATTGCTGTGGGTCGTGTTTGTGAAAACGCAGCGATCCTGGTGCTTGCTCCACCGGGAGCTGGGGCTGTGCACCCCCGTTTGAGCTCAGCTGTCCCCAGGGTCTCACCACTGAAAGGGGTCAGCCCTGAGCTGAGAGCCTCACTGGTGACTTATCAGACTCCCTACATGGCCTCTGCCCACAGGACAGCTCCCGAGTGGGGCTGTGGCACTGCAGAGCTGCTGCCCATCCCCAGCTCATCCGTGCCTTCACCCGCACCAGGGGCTGTGACACCTCCAGAGCCTGAGGGTCACAAATCCCAGACTGGTGTGGGTTGGGAGGGACCTTCAAACTCACCCAGTGCCACCCCTGCCATGGCAGGGACAACTTCCACTGTCCCAAGGTGCTCCAAGCCCTGTCCAGCCTGGCCTTGGACACTGCCAGAGATCCAGGGGCAGCCACAGCTGCTGTGGGTCTTTGATCTCAGCATTTTTTCATCCATCTCAATCTGCACGAAGCTGACACAAGGTAGAAAAGAGTTTTTCCCCCAGTCTCCCCTCTGGACATTGCAGGGATCTGTCTGTCTCTGCCCAGAGTGTGATGTGCCTCCAGGAGAGCTCCAGCCATCTCCTCCTTTTCAGGTGTGTGGCAGGGAGAAGGAATTTGCTGCTGGCTTGCAGCTTGTGTGATGGTTTTATTTAATAGATGCACAGAGACTAAAGCCAGAGAGATGCATTAGATCATCACACTTGATCTCCTGTAAATCACAGGCCATTACATTTCACCGGGTTCATCATGCAGTGCATCCAGTGACTTGGGTTTGACTGAAACACATCTTTCAGGCAGATCTCTTCAAGCTAGTTTCAGTGGTGGATAAATGCTTTCCTTCCAAAAAAGCGTCTAATTTATAATTCAAATGTTGCTGGCTTCGGCTCCCAGGTCTTGTTCTGCCTTTCGCAGTGCAGTCACGGAGTCTTTATTGCAAGATATTTTCTCCCCCTGAAGGAGTTTAGATGTGATGATGAAGTTACCTCTCAGTTTTCTTTTTAAAAAGCTAACCAGCTTGAAACCTTTAAATCTCTGCATGGAAGGTGTTCTTCTTGGCCCTTAAATCAACTTGGTAGCTTTTTTTCTGCACCTCTCTATTCTTCCAACTATTTTTTAGAATTTATTTAAGCAGAGACCTACAGAAATACTGCAATTTGGCAGAACGTGGTGGTGAACTGAAGAGTGGGGATCAGACCAATCCCGAGCTCTAGAGAATGGCCCGTGTGCCTGCCACCCAAACAAATAATTACAGAGCTGTAAATGAGGTGCAGGCAGCTCCTTTATCCTTGGGCTCCTTCAGCAGTTCCTGGCTGCCAGGGGAGTGGTTGAGCAGGAGGGGCCAAGGACACCAAAGGAACAATGTCCACGCTGGCATGAGGAACCCTCCCCTCTCCTCCTGGGCTCCAGCTGGGGACATGGAGGAAATGCTGCCCTGGAGTCTGATGTGATCTCTCTGCTGGAAACTCCCCATGAGGAGCCAGCATGTCCCTGTGAGAGCTGGACAAATACAGGTCTGAATTTTTATATTCTTTTACAAAATGCATTTTTATTTTCATTTTCCAGGCACATCAGTAACTGTCACTTCTGACCCAGGCATCAAAGGCAATATTCAAACTCAACCTGCTGCTGGAGGGACTCCTGCATCTGCTGCTGTCCTTGTGCTGCTGCTGAGGTCTGGGCTGTGCCTGCAGGTCACGGAGCTCCTCTGAGGGGTGCAGGTGAATCACACAGGCAGGCACCACCCAGAACTGGTGGAAATCCTCACACAGTGCCACTCCCACACTCCAAAGCCCAGTGTGGCTGCAGGTGTGATGAGTGAAGTCAAACTCCAAAGGCTTCCCCTCCACCCCATGGGTGGATGCTCTTGGGGCTGGGGTGCTTAGCCCAGCTCTCGTGGGGATCTCTGCGCTGGCTGGCAATAATTCTCTTTAAAAAACAGGCTGAAATTTAGCCAAGGGGCACGGGAATGCCCAGAGACTGAGTGTTCCTCAGTGTCTGGTGATGCCAAGACAGTGAGTGGGTCTGGTACCCACCACAGCTGAGGCAGGTACAACAATCACAGTTAATGAACACAACTGTTTAATTATTGAACAAAGGAGACAGAACAGGAATGGCAAACAGTGGCTGCAGCCGGTACCTCTGCTGGGAGCTGATAATTGAGATGTGTGGGACAAGAGCACGTGTGCCTGGAGGGTCTCTGTCCTCTGCCAGCCAGGGACAAAGCACATCCTTTCCTGATTTGCTGGTGAGCTCTCTCTTACACTTTTTAGACAACTAAATGAGTTTAGAGATAGGCACAACAGCCAAATTCAAAGACTGGAGAATCCTCTTTACATAGCTCACATAATCTAAATAGTATCTGCATATGTAAAGCTGATTAATCTCAGTTAAATCCAATGCAACCAAAGAAAGCATTTAAATCAGTTATTTAAAGGAAGTTACTCAAAGGAGTAGTATTGAAACCCACCAAAAGTCTGGAGAGTCCTCAACCAAAATTAAATCCCACTGTTTCTCTATGTTTACCAAGATTAGCTCATGTCTTTTCTCAAGGAACACATGATCTAAGCAAGTTGGTATTTAACAGGAGAAGATGTTAATACCTTCAATTACAACAGCATTTCATTATCCCATTAAATTCATTATGAGAATACATTAACTCTGATTCCTTGCCAGAATGCTGACAGCTTCCTATTGCTCTCAGTGCTGAGGAAATAATGTGTGGCTTTAAAACCTGGGGATGTCATGACTCCTCTCTCTTCACCACTCTCTGCTTTAGTTGTCCGGCCCCTGCTTACCCGAAAAAATGAAAGTGTGAGCTCACAGGAAGCTATGATTTCTGTCATCCTTTCCCTGGCTGGATGCTCTGACCAGCTCATGGCTATGGATCACCTTTGTGTGTGTGCAGCATCACCCCGATGTCTTCTGCTGCTGTGGTGGGAGAGTTCCGACATCTGCAGTGTTCACCTCTCTGCTTTGGTCCACTCTAAAATGTCCCTTGAGATCATCAGGAATTTAAATGAGTTGACACTTGGCTTTGGCCATGGACAAGTCTCTGTTCTATGCCTCTTCAGCACAACTACTGTTTTTGAGAAAGTGAAATTTTGGCGAGAGTTTTGAAAGAGAATGATCATCACTCATTGCAGGCATCATTGGGACATTAAGAAGAAGTTCTTCACTAAAAGGGTGGTTGGGCATTGGAAGGGGCTGCCCAGGGCCGTGGTGGGGTCACCGTCCCTGGAGGTGTTTAAGGAAGAACTGGATGTGGCACTCAGTGCCATGGTCTGGTTGCCATGGTGGTGGTGGTTACAGGTCGGACTCAATCTCAGAGGTCTTTTCCAGTCCAATTTAGTCTGTGATTCTGTGATTGTCTTTTCTATGTAACTCCTTGGCGGAGGTGACCTATGTCCTGCTGTGTTTGTACTGAGCAGCATCACTGTCCCCCCTGAGAGCCCCTGTGTCCAGCAGGGGAAGGTCACAGGTGGCTGAGGGGCTTTTGCCACCCAGAGGAGGCAGCCCAGGTACCACAGGTCTGTGTGCCAGGCGAGGTATCCACAGCTCTGCTTAGATCAGGGCTGGGCCCACTCCTGCTCCGTTCTGTACTCAGTCAGTGCCTGCTTTGAGATCCAATTATGACATCAAATGGCCTTGCCACACTTGTACATCTCCACCTCCCGCACTCAGAACAAAAGCAACGGGAGTTATTATATGAGGCTTACATGTGGAAGCAGATCATTTGTAAATAAATACCTCTGAAGGAGCTTGTCAAGGAAAAAACACCCAGAAAAGCTTTGACCTTTATGCAGAAACATGAGTTTAGATGTAAGGAAGGTGTTCAGAGATACATTCTCCAGTTCTAAATGTTCTACTTACCATTTGAGGAATAAAGATGTTAGCATGCTTATGAAATTGATTCATTTTAATAAGAGTCATTTTTAAGCTGCACAGAATATTCTTGAAAGGAAGGTTTTTTTCTTTTTTTTGTGAGCCTGGGTAAAAGTTATTTCACTTTTATGATGTAGTTTATAGCTTCTGGTAAGGATCCCCGGGGTCATCCTTTTTGATCTGCAATAAAGCGATTCTCCCTTCCTAAAGATGGGCTCTTCTACACCTGAATGACTGGGAAAGGTTTTTTTCTTGCTGTAGTGCTACTCCTGTGTTTGAGAGGCATCTTGCTTTTAAGAGGCCAATCGTGCCATTGTTTCTTCCTGACCCGAAATTTCTGGTGGTATTATTAGTCCTGTGTGGTACTTTCACAATGTGCAATTAAAGGCGCGGGTACCAAATTCTGCACAAGGCACAGCTCCCAGTGACAGCTCTCCATGGCCAGTGGGATGCAGAGCTGCAGCCAGGAGGGACGGGAGCAGAGCTGGGCCCTGGGTGGGTGCAGGGGAGCGCAGGAGCTGCAGAGTCCGAAGGTGAGCCCGGCACGAGGCGTGTGCTGCCAGCAGGGATGTGCTGCTCCCCAGCGCCTGCTGGGCTCCCATGGCACCAGGAACAGCCAGCACCGTCATGAACCCAGGGGCAGGAAAGATCCCAGAGACACAGGCAGGTTCTCCCTGCTCATCTGGGACTTCCCTGCTGTGTTCTCACCTCCTGGTTATTTTTTGGAGGGTGCTGTGGGGAATTTGTCATAACTTCACAGTTCGTTACTGCCGTGCCTGCCAAGGTAATGGCTCCTTCCAGGTGTGACAACACTTCCATCTATTTCTCCCTGCACGTCTCATTTCCCTGCACGGTGCCACTGCTGGCTGGCTGGCTGCCTTTCTGGGAGGGTCTGGGGTGGCTGCTTGGGGGCTGGGTTGCAGAAGGGGGTGACTGGGCTGACCCAAAAGCTGGGTTCAGCAAGCAGTGTGTGCAGAGACAGAGCTTCCCTCAGCCCGTGGGATGAGTGGCCAGGCGAGTGCAAGGCGTATTTCCCCTTCTACCAGAGCTCCAAAGGCAGCAGCTATGCCAGGCCCATTTGCTGGCGGTGAGGGCCGTGTGCCTTCACCGTGGTGGGTTGGCTGTGCTTGGTCAGCAGAGAGCTGGTGTGTCAGGGGGTGTCCTCAACCCCTCAGCTCTCCAGGGAAAGCCTCTCTGCATCCCCTGCCAGCACTGAGGGGCTCAGGCAGGACTGGATGCTCCTTCCTGGATCTCCACTTTCCACAGAGGCACTCGGGCAAGGCCCGGAGGACACAGCAGCAGTGGCACCCTGGGGCCTGATGGGCAGGAGTGACCAAGGCTGGGGACGTACACCTGGAATGGGGCTGAGGGCACTGACTGCGGGACAGGAGGTGGGATGGCCGATGAGGGGTTTGTGTCAAGGGACCAGCAGGATGGGCTGGGCTGCAGGAGGGGAGGTAGGAGGGAGCCGAGTAGTTGGAGCAGAGGCTGGGACTGGGAAATGGGATGGAGGGACAGTAGGGCTGTGCAGGAGGGACCTGAGGTGACAGGGCAGGGGTGGCCCTGGCTAACCCTCTGGGTACTGCTCACCACAGACCCTGTGCCCTCTGCCCTTCCTTACCCTGGGCCATCTCTGCCCTGCAGAGCTCCCACGCTGTGTCTGCAGGCACACCCAGACCCTCTGCACCCCCCGAGGAAGGTCCCTCACAGGCTCTGCCATGGCTGTTGTCCCCACAGCCCCTCCCAGCACTGAGCCTTGCTCACGCCTGGTGCCACAGAGGTACTGGCTGTGCTGAGCCCAAAGCACCCTGAGGCTGTTGAGAGGGACCAGGAGGTGACAGCACCTATATCCTGCTGTGTGCCAAGTGTCTGGAATTAGGCAAAAGGTGGGATTTATGCTGCACAATTGGTAGAGTAAATAAAAGCCTCTGACATTTTCTAATTGGGGTGCTGGGAGCATCTCAGCAGCTCTAAGATGGTTCTGCAGTTTTGTGTAAATGCCTCATCAAAGTGGTAATGTATTCTAATTATTAGCAGAGCCCCGGCTGCCTCATGAACCTGTAATATTTTGTGGCATGTGACATTTCAATGAAAATGTATGAATAACAATTTTTCATTTAAATTACCAGCTGTATGATCAAGTTTTTTGTCGTATTATGCGGTTTGGGGTAAATACTCCATAAATATGTAAATAACTTGTGATGTTGTTGCATTAGGTAATTGCAGGAGGACACAGCTTGTGGTACAGATGAACCGAGAGAGGAGCACTCTGAGATTCTGTTTCATTTGGGCACGTGGCTGGGTCTGCCTGATTCTTGCATTGGTCCTCAGGGTCTGGGCTCCCACCCTTGGAGGACACCTGAAACACCTTCTCACGTGCTGCACCCTTTGCAGCCTCTTTTCCCACCCAGCTGGGGCTCTCTCTGTGCCACCTGGATGCCACCTGTGCTGCCTGATGTGGGAACCTTCCTGGGGATTCATCATGGACTGGGGGTCACTGGGCCCATCCCTTCTGTTTTTGTGAGATGAAATCTTCTGAAGAAACTGTTCTTGGTCCTTCCTCAGTCAGCCTGGCCCTGGGGCTGACTGCTCTCAGCCAGAGGAGACCCACTGAGCCCAAAGGAAAGCTGTGAGCACAAACCTAAATATTTTTTCACATCAGCTAAAAATCAAGATATTTGTCCTGGGAAAAAAAGAAAAGATTAATTTGGTTTAGCTTTTTCTCTATTCGTTTTCTTAAATTGCTTTCTAATCTTTATCCAGTTCAACAGCAGGCAGAACTGGTACATGAAGAAGCATGTGTGCAGTTTCAAAAGCTCCTATTTCCACCATTTTTTCCCATCTGGGTTTGACCCTGAAAGCCTCCCTGCCCATGCTGTGCCAGAGCCACTCTGGCCCTTAAAGCATGTGTGGTTGCAGGCAGGAATGCAGGTGCTGGGCCCGGACATAATTCCTGTTTTCTGTGGCTGCTGCTGGTGTTTCCATGGGCATAACGCAGTACCTGCAGCTGCTGAGGTGCATGGAGGAGCTACAGGACTGGACACCCCAACGATCCCTTCTGCCATCACCTGAGTGAGGACCCTCCACTCTTCACCTCTTCGCAGGGCTCCTGAGCCATCCATCCTTTCTGTGGCCCATCCCTGCTTGGAGCAGTTGTTCTCTGGACACACATGCAGGGTGTCCCTGCCCTGGGGCAGGATGCTCCAGTCTTGTCTTCTCCTTGCCTGGGGAACAGGAGCAATGCTCCAGGTCTGCTGCAGGGTGGAAAGCCTGGCCAGTGGTTCATTGGATATCCTTCTCCACCACCTGGAGAGGGAAAGTGCCTGTCGTGGGTTTGCCCAGGAAGGGTCAGTCTTGCAAGTGACCTATGGTGCAAGAAGCAGTGCACCTTGCTTCCTGAGAAACAGAGCCAGTGACCAGCTAGTTTTGAGTATTGATGGGTATATAATCTAATTAAAAGTTGTTCTGCCTCTAGGAAAAAAAACATATTTAAGAGAGGTACACCTGAGAAAAAACCCTTTTTTCCTGTCCTGTTGCTGCCAGAGAAGCAAGTCCTGTGCTTCTCTCTCTGGTAAGACTGGGCCCTTGCCCTCCCCCCTCCTCCTCAGAGGGGGAAGGGGGAGAGGTTTGGAAGGGAG
>VZTJ01001484.1:3954-29287 GCA_013397795.1 Orthonyx spaldingii
AGCGAGGAACGGTGCGCGGGGCTCCGCGGGGCCCTTCCCCGGGCCGAGGCCGCGGGCGCAGCTCGCCTCCCTGTCCCGTCCACCCGCGCTGGGGCCGTGCAAATCCCGCCTGGAAGCGCTTGGCGGGTGGGAGATTCTTTTGCCACAGAGACCCGGGGTAGCGGCACGGAGCTGGTTCTTCTTCGCACCCGGTGGGGTTTGCCCGGTGCCCTCCGGAGGCCACACACGGCTGTGTTTGGAGCAGGTGTCTCCCCTCCGTGTTGGGTAGGAGCTGGTTCTGTTCTGGTTTGGAACTGCGGGTGGCTGGAGTTTGGTGTGGAGATAGTGTTGTTGCAGTTTGACATTTATTTAGAACCCCCTCAGCTAACTGTGTTGAAAACATTGCCTTCTAAAGCAGCTGATGTGATGCCTTTGGCTTTTCCTGCTGAATTAACTGAAGTGGGATGAACTCAAAATAATCCATGTTAAATTGGCAGTTCCTAGAACATTGTTGGGCACGTTATGTTAACTGTCTCGTAAGGATCCTGATGGTGATTTTGGCAATGACTTGAAGAAACCTGGCAGCTAAAAGCTGAGGAACTGCATGAGCATCTCAGAGTGCTGAGCAGAAAATGGGAAATGAGAATCCAACACTGTGGCCTGGTTAGTTTGGCCCTGGACTTTGGGGAGATCACACATGTTTTACCAGAGAAAGCAAACTGCAGGAAAAGTCCATAATGGGAACAGAGAAACAAGGGAGGGAGAAGTGAGATCTGTCCCGGGAAGCAGGAATTTTTGCCTGGGTTCCTGAATATATTGAACACAGAAAGCTGGGCTGGAGATGGTCTTTGGTACCTCACTGAGGAGGAGAAGAGGAGTGTTAACTCAGCTCCCACAGTGCTGCAAAAGCTGCTGTGCCTAGGTTTGGTGCCTGTGTGTGGTTCAGAGCTGGTGGAAAGCTATGCAGAGTTTGGAGATGTATGAGGTGGCATTAAAGGTGAAAGAAGCTGCCATGTGAGAGAACTCCATCTGCTTCCTCCAGCAAGAACATGAGAGAAGATCTGGCCAGTCTGCATCTGCTTGTGGAGAACACAGGTTGGACACTGGGAATTCAGTCTGGCTGGTGAGGGTATGTGTATGTGGAAACCAAAATGTGTATTTTTGGGTGATAGAGATGCAAGCATGAGAACAAACTTCCCTAAGTCAGTGATAACTTCGTATTGGCTGCCAACTTTTACATGGAGGTTCCATATTTTTCTTTTTTTTTTAATAAAAGCTGCTGGGCTCACAGCCCCAGGAGTTTTGGGGTCTGCTCTACTTGGGGGTCTGTGCAGTGGCTGTGATGTCTTTCAGGGAGTTTGCTGGAAGATGGACATCTAAGTAAACTGGAAAATAATATAGAAGTTTCACTTATAAATTTCTAGGAACATCAGGGTTCCCCTTTCCTTTGCTGCGTTCTCAGGAATCTGTTTATCTGGCTGTGACAGTTATTTAATTTTTCTGGGAGAGCCTTGACTGTAACATTTCCTCAGAGGTGTCGTTGCTGTGGATTTTGTGGCAGGGTCCTTCCAGCCCTTCTGTCTCAACAGTGTCACTTACCTGTCAGATTTGGTTGTAACAAGTTAAAAGGAAAAAAACTAAATCGAGGGAAGCTTTATGGGCAGATCTTGCCACAGAGGCTTTGGAGAATGCTGCTGTGCCAGCTTTTATTGTGATCTCAATCTGCCAAATATGCACTGTCCTGCTTTTGTCTTTTGTTTATGTGGGGCTTCTCAAAGTCTCCCTTGTCCCAGCGCTGGCGGAGTGCAGGGATGATGTGAGCAGCCTTTCCTCGGCCTGGTGCCTGTGTCCGCTGAGCTTTGCTCACCTGGAGGCAGGTGCCAGGCCTGGATGACTCTAGTCCGCCCTGTTTGTGAGGATTGCTCTGGGAATTGGGCCTTCTCCTCCAAGAGATGTGGTTTTAGTCTGTGCTGTTTGAGACAGAGCTATTTCCATTCCTCTTCTCTGTCCTCTGTTTTAGAGGCTCCTGTCAGTGGAGGGAGAGCGTTGTTCTCAGTAATACTTTGGTAAGTGAGGAAGAAGGAGGGTAGAGAGAACTGAGATTGGTTTGGGGTATGTGTGGTTGCACTGAGTGTGTGCAACGGTGTTGGAAATGACTGAGCATTGTTTCACAGGAAAATCCAGCGGTGTCACCTAACCCAGGTTATTTTTATCAGAGAGAAATGTGAACAGAAGGAAAAAAATCAGCATTGCATACTTGTACATCACACTCAACTTCCCAGGACAGGCATGCTCCCCCAAGAAACTAATAATTATCAAACAGTTATCAAAGCTCATACCTTTCTCTTCCCCCTTCCAAGGCAGCTCCAGCCAGCCAGTTTCCCATGTGTTTTTGTATTTCAAGTGGGCTCTTACTGTGAGTTGTCGCTCTTTGCAGAACTAGATGAGGGCCCTTTTTAGATAATGATGAATGGAGATGAGAGCTATTTAAAAAATTAGTTTGCTCTTAGCAAATTAGCATAACAGATTAATCCCTGCTCGTAATCCCTGGCCTGTTCTCCAGGAGGATGCTGGGGCTGTGATGGAGCAGGAAGGAATTCTGTCTGGTCACTTGGAGCACGCTCCTGGCCGATATAATCGCTTCCCTTCTGTTCCTCCCCGGTGCTCCCGCAGCTCCACGCACTCCCAACAGCCCCAAAGGATAGGATTCCCTCCAGAGGGATCAGATGATTAGCTTATAAATAGCAAATGCCTGCTCAGGCCTACTTTCCAGGGTGATTTGGTCCCTGTCCTATTCAAAGCAATGAGTACAACTGCATCGGCACCGTGTGGCCCAGAACCAGATCCAAGGAGAGGGGATTCTTTCCCTTGAGGTGGTGAATTCCTGCATGGAAGGAAACTGCCCTGGTGTGAGGTGCTTTGGCTTTGCAGCCAGAGCCTCAGAGGTGGGGATGGACTGGGAGGCTCTGGCAGCAGCAGGGCACTGTGCTGCTGGATGTGCCAGCCTGGCACAGGGAAGCTGGCCTTTTCTCTGGGAATGTGAGCTGAAATGAAACTGAAACATGTTCAGTGGCTGAATCGTGTTTGAAATGAGCCTCTTTTCCTGCCAGGAAGCCTGTGCTGGTAGTGGGGCACCTCTGTGTCAAAGCCTGAGCTCATAGAGTCCCCTTTGAGTGGCACACATTCCCCCTTACCTATTTCCTTCCTTCCTCTCTAGTTTGGTCAGTCCTCGGCTGCTGAGAAAGTCTGACACATGTCAAGGTTTAGGGTCTGTCAGGTCTTCTTCTGACACAGCTTCCCCACAGCTCTCTCCAGACAGCTTCATTTGTGCTGGGCCTTCCTTGTGCTGAGGTTTGTGCAGCCTCTGGTGGCTCTGACACACCTGGGTTTGCCTCGGAGCTGGAGGAGCGCCTTCCCAGCAGGGTGGGAATCCAAGTGTGGGGATAGTTTTCATAGGATTTGTTTTGCAGCATTGTTGTGCAGTGATCTGCGTGTGGTGGGTCTGGGAGCAGTGTCAGCTCTTCCAGACAGAGGTATTTTTAGTGGGACAGAGCACCAGCAGAACTAAACTGACAGTTCGCACTCTTAACAGCAGTAAGACCTTTGCTATTATTTATTACTTTGTCTGTGTTACCCCTTCTCAGTTGAGAGATGCCCTCAAATTTCTTCTTCAAGAGGAAGAAGCCTGCCCAGGCCCTATCCCAAGAGAGAAGTTATATTTCAGTATATTCTGTTTCAATATGTATCAAGTTTCTGGCCTCAAAGGTTTCCTTTTATGTTGTGAGCATTTGTAGGCACTTTATTCCCTTCATTCTCTGATGGAGAGCATTCCTGATCTGCCTTCCCTCGTGGATCCTATTGCTTAACTTCTAGGTGGAGTGTTTGCTCAGCAACGTGTGCGATCCAGCTGATCTCAGGCCCTGCACACCTGGGAAGGTCTGCTGGCCCGGCCACGCACCACGGAATTTTGCTTTTGCCAACATTTGTTTTCCTGGGAGACACAAACACCACGCTGTCTCTTGCAAGGGTGTGGGTCTGATCCCCCCACAGAGATGGGCACAGCATTCACAGTAAGGATAGCAGTTAGGATTGAAGTTTTCCTAAGCCTTGGGGATGGGGTTTGCTAGAAATAAGATAGGTGGGAATGTTCTGATAAGAAAGTACAGGCGATGTATTGGGTTCCTCTGTCTGAGATGGAGCAAGAGCCAAATCTGGTGACTCTTGCTGGGGTTGCTGACAACTGTCATCTCCTCCCTGCTTCAGAGGAGCCTGTGCTAGCAACAGGGACAGAGGTGGACACGGCTTACAACTTATCTGCTTGGGGGCAAAGTCTTGTAGCTGAACTTAAGCCCAGAACTGCAGCGATGTATTCTCTGAAGCTCAGCCTTCTGCCGTTCAATGTGCTCTGAACAGCACTGGCTGGGAAGTGGAGTCCTTGTTCATTTTCCAACCTGACCAGTTCTTCACAGCAAAATGAAATTGTGGAATTGGTCTCAGAACGTGCTTGGACATGGCACTGCCTGTGACTGACAGCTTTATGGTAAGCACCCCCAAAGCATTTCTACTCTACAGTCAGTTCAATTGCTTAGGCTCTGCCAGCATTTCCCTGATGGTCCCTACTGAAGCCAAGGACCGCTCCGAGCAAGCGAGGGCTGCAGTTTGCATTGGTCCTTCTGGAAGCTTCAGAGGGTTTTGTTGTTTAGTTTTATTCTAGAAACTTGTTGAAGTAGACAGCTTCCCCCGAGTGGATGAGTGCCTTGTGGCAATCCAGCATGAATCTATTCAGTTGTCTCTCTTGTTTCAACTGTGCTGCCTGGATTCACAATAAATTTTTTTTACATCTTTCTAAGGACTCAGCGGAAATCTCCTTATTGCAGGAGCATGACTGGCACGTAGCACTCAGGGCCACCAGTGTGACAGAGCCAGGTGGGATCTGTTTCACTGTTTTAATGGGAACGAGAGCAGTCGTTGTCCTGTTCAGTATCTCGTTTATGAGGCACCTACACCCAGTTTGGAGAATGCCTCACTGAGAGTACCCTGGGAGAGCGTGGCTGGCTGCCAGCCCGGAGCCTGGGTCATGCTCATGCTTCCTGCAGCTCAGCTTGGCTGCCAGCACCACCTGGAAGCTTCACCACCCAGCTGGCTCCTTGTGACCCAGGGTGCTCAGGAGGAGCTTTAAGAGGATGTGAGGAGCCCCGGAGTTGTTGCTTCTCACCCCAGTCAGCATCGTTTGGGCTTGTACTCAACAGCACCAGCCAGACAGCACCCCCTTCCTGCCTCCCTCAGGTCAGGGCTGCAGCTGCCCCCATGCCAGAGGCACTTCTGTCTTCCTTCCCAAAAGGCAGACTGAACTTGCCAAAGGCTAAAATGTTCTGTTCTTGCTGAAAACTTTGGAGGAAGCCCATGGCATCTGGGCACAGGCCAAAAAGCCTGTGCTGCCCTGGAGGTCAGGCTTGGGGCAGTGGAAATGAGTCTCTTCAGGCAAGAGGCCCACGGAGGCTGAAGTTGGATGTGGGACGGAGCAACTCTTGTGTGCCAGGACAGAGTCTGTGTCTGGATGGGGGAAGAATAGCTACGAGGTCTTTAGGGGGTTAGTGGGAAGAAACATAGCCAAGGGGGAGTTGGTGAGCTCCTCTGGAAACACCAGGGATTTTTTTCAAGCTGCTTTATGTAGCACTGAGGATGCTGTGTCTGCAGTACATTCCCAGTGACCTGGGGTGTTAAACTTTCCTCTGGCTGTGCTGAAGTACAGTTCATCATCTGTGTCCTCTTTGTCAACTTTCCTGTACCCTTGGGTAGGTCTGGGCCCTTGTCAGCCACATATTCCTTCTCCAGTGCTCCTCCAGGGTGACTCCAGGGTTTGTCACAGCCTGAGACTTTTATGTCCTCTGTATGTGGGATTTATTTCCTTTGATGCTATAGTTCAGTGCTGCTTCATTTTGTAAAAGCTGTGGCCCTTGTGACTTGGGGAACTGCTGCTGACTTCTGGTGTGATGAGTGTCTGTGTGCTGTGCTCCGGGGCTGCCATTTCCCTCCAGTCCCAATGGACTGCGGGATGGCTGAGAGCCCTGCAGAGGGATTAACTGGTTTCTCTTTCTGAGGTATCAGCTTTTCCTTCTGTATATTTGCATCCTTTGTGCTCCTAAACAATGTGCTTGGTTCTTCTCAGTCCTCTGCAAACGTCTGTCTCACCTGCACAGGACTCTTCATCACCTTCCTGCTGTGGAGGGGAGATCTGCAGCTCCTGGGAAGTGCCAGTGCTTAATATTTCTCTGTCAGGAAATCTTGGCTTGTACTTTTCATATCCATCCCTTCACAAGAGGTAACTTCTCTAAGAAAAGAAAGTTCCCTGTGCCTACACACCTCCTCTGACAACCAGGTGATATCTTGAGGCCGTGGATGTGTGTGCAAACCCAGCCAGGGGAAGTGGATACAGTGAGAAGGAGTCTGGGCAATGAGAATTCTCATCTTGCTTGCGGCAAGGAAACATCTGCTCTAGACCTGGTTTCCACGAAGTGCCAGGGGCTCTGCCTGCTGCCCTTTTCCCTTCTGCAGAAAGAGGGAATAACACTGTGTCCAGGGAGAGGGACGAGCTGAGATCAGCAGTGGCTCTTCCCAAAGAAGCTATAGCCTGGCTGAGCTGGTTGGTAACCAGCCGTTTGGGAATTTTGGTACTGATGCCAGCTCTGACACTGCCAGCCTTGGCTGATGCTACAGCTCAGAGGGTACAGTGCCTTTATAAAGTAATTTTGTCACTACATTAAGGGAGTTTTATCATACCCAGGATAACCATATTCTTCCTGTTCCCACTCCAGCTCCCACACTGCTGCCCTGCTCAGGGCCTTGCTTCCTCTTAACTCAGGCAAAACTCAGGTGAAATTGCACTGCCCTCTGAATGTTTGTTATCGCTGTGCCCTGAGCTTTCATGTTTGGATATAGCTGCCTAAGGGAAGAGAAAGTCCCTTGATTTCCAAGGAGAACTGCTTGTTTGTTCTGTGAAGTCCCTGTTTTCTGGGGAGTGTTGAACCTGTGGTGCATCCTAACGGACACATAATAGCAAGAATAGAGGATCTTTTCTTTAAAAATGCTGTGGTGAGGGAAGGGGCTGTGGTGGGAAACTCCCAGGCACTGGAGGTGGGTGCAGAAATCCCCAAGGGGACCCAAGAGCAGGTCCCAGACATTTCCTGCAGCTTTGCTGGATTGCTACATCCCTCAGGGCCGTGTCAACGGCTCCTGCCCGCAGGGGAAACAGTCCCTTCGGCAGAGCTGTTGCTACAGCAGTCTTGCTTTGTGACAGTTCCACTTGTGCTCCTCCTGGCACTTGGGATCCTTGGAGTGGGTGTTCACTGTGCCTAGTGAGAACACCAGGGGGTTTGGGGTCAGCGTCTTTCAGAGGGGTGACCTGGGCACAATTCATCTTTGCCATGAACACTCCACAGGGATGCTGGCTGCTTCTGTGTGATGTGGTGATACTGGGGAGTATCGCCCTGAAGAGCAGATGCTTTGTTTGTGTCCCACAGCTGGTTGGGAGCACAAAGAACTGTGTTGGAGAGGAGCTTTGCTGCTTGCTGAAGGTGAGGGATGAGTCTTTGTGCAGGACGGAGTAATTAGTTGAGCTGCCTCAGCCTGGGATTTGATGGATGTAGGGAGGAGCAGGGGCTGCAGGGAAACCTCTGCAGGACTTTGAGACAATACGTGATCAGAAGAACTGAATGAACAGGCCTGCTTTGGCCTGAAGGATCGGTCACATCTTTTCTGGTGCCTGTGGCTGACTCATACCACAGAGTGTTCCTCGGGGAGCCAGTAGCTCCCAGCATCCAAGGTACTGTGCTTGTTATAGGGCAGCTTGGAGACATATTGCAAGCAGCTGCCCAAGGGAATGCCACGGTACCGGCAGGCAGCCAGCACAGGCTGGATGCAGATCCTGGGGAGCAGATGCCAGGGCTGGGATGTGCCAGCAAGCGGCTCATTCCCCTCCCAGCTGTCCTTTGCACTTCCTTGGGCTGGCATGAGGTCACGTCTTCCTTACCCTGTTCTTTGCTCTTTCCCCTCTCAGGAATTGGAAAGTTAATCTATCGGGGCTCTCCAGGGAGTGCCACCCTTCCCAGTATGCCAGTGAGCAGATGGATCCCTCTCTGCTGTCTTATGTCTGCATTTCCAAATGGAAGCACCTTTGGATGCTGCATAAAATGATCCTAGACAGAGCCTGTTTTGTTCAGCAAGGAGAGCAAATTGAGATTATTTTTTAATGTGAAACTCTTGAATGCAGAGGTGCTGTGCAGATCTGGCTCATTAGGAAACTCTGCAGAGCTTTTGTTGCCATTGCTAAATGAGGCAAAGAGGAAGTAAAAGTGGTTCTGTGCTGTAAAGTGGATTGATAGTTTTGTTTTATAATAAACCACAGACTTAGTGACAAGTGAATCCCCCACCTCCCTTTCTCTTTTTTCCACTGCATCGCTTCTTCTTCAATAGGTGTTTTTACTAGAGGAATTCCCAGAAGTATGAGAGGAACTGTTCTTCCTGTGAGCTTGTCTTTTATTAAAATACAAGAGGAAGTTCCTTAGACTTCTGTGAAAAGGTTCAATAGGTCTCGTGGCAGAGGAAGTCACATTTTCAGCATGTTTTACTCATGACGAAGTACTCAAAACTGAAGCTGGAATGAGCAGCCGGTTCCTCTGTTGGAATTCCCTGGGGAGCAGCAGCCCAGCAGGTGGGATCCCAGTGCCCTTGTGCTGCTGCTCCTGCTTCCACCCACTCAGAAATCCCACAGCAAAGGGTTGATACTGGAGCCACAGGAGCTGGGAAGGGGGATGTCTCACTGAGTGCGACTCCAGCTTTCCATTCTGCCTGTTCTCCAGAGCTGTGGGGCTGGAGCCCAGGGTGCTGGCCTGTGTGGCAGCGTCGGCTGGAGTGAATACACAGTGCTGGGGAACACCTGGATTCAGCTGGAATTGCTGATAGAGCTGCCACTGGTTTCGGTGACCGTGGGGTTCCATCTGTGCGTGTCAGGGATGCACTGTAAGGAGAAAGGAAACTGCCTCATATGTGGGCAAAGATGATAAAAATCCCAGTGCTTCCTGAGATTTGTCTTTGTGTTAGATAGAGTAAGTCTGATGCATTGCAGTCTCGTCCTAAACCTTTTAGAGGTAGGAATTTGATCCTTAATGAGTTTTATTATAGTCAGTTATTAAGGGGAAGAAATCCCAGGCTCTGTTCCCTGTGTGAATTGCAGCAGATGAGAATAAATCCTCCGGCTCCTCTCGGTACCGAGCTCAGCATGTGGCCACCTTCATCCCTTGTCCTGCTGGAAGCTGCCAGCAGGGAAGGGACAGCATGTGTGAATTTGAGCAGCTCTTGCTGCTAGATAACCTGGGGACTTGCTATGTATATATCAAATTGCCTTCTCTTCGCTTGTATCGATTGGCTGGGGATTTCCCTTTCTAAGAGTTCCTTTGGAGCGGCCTGCGTGGCCAGTGCTGTTTTTAGCAGCAGTTAAGCTCATGCTTAGAGAGAGCACGAGATGGGAGCACTTAAGCTCAGCTGAACTTGCTGACCTGCCCACATCCTTTGAGGTGAGGTTTTTAATGAAAGCAGGTCAGTGTGCAAGGCAGTACCTTCATGGGATTTTCCATTGCTGAAGTACAAACCAGTTTGAAGGCTCAGATACCTGGAAATTAAAGACCAAAGGCTCTAGTTTAACCTTATTAAACTTTGGGGGCTTGGGGTGGGAAAGGGGAATTGTTAAACACCATGTGAGGTATTGCTTGGTTTTGGGAGGGATACCACCTCCAGAAAAGCCTCATGAAGGGCAAGTTTCCAAGTTCGTTTTCTGGTTGTGAAGAACAACAGTGACAGCACAAAGCCCTGAGAGAGTTCCTCGGGAAGGAGGATGTCCAGGCTGTTGACATAACAAACCACCAGGAGAATGTGCCTGCAAACCCAGGGTTTCCATGGGAGCGAACAGCTCTGACCATGCTCAGGTTGGACATGCAATCGAAAGTGAGCTCTTAACTTATTCATAACCACTCTTGAGAGTTTTCATCTCTTGTGGTCTTCTCTAGCTTGATGGTAAAACCCCTGAGCAGATGTTTATTGCTCTGTTTTAGAGGTTCTTCCTGTGAAAGGGGAAGCTGGGAACTTAATGTGATGATGGCACAATTATTGCAAGTTTTGGAGAGGAACTGGCTTTCCCCCAGGAGCGGGGAGGAGCATTCAGCAGAGCCATGTGTTCCCAGCCACGTTTCAAGGGTCAGTGCTGCAGGGCCTGGCACAGGATCCTCCTTGCCGCTTGTGAGGAGGCTGCTGGGGAAACTGGGCTTGGTTTCGGTGAGTCAAGGGAATAAATCCTGATGCTTCCTTGTCCTCTCAAACCTGCTGATGGTTTCGGTCGTAGCTTTTTCACATATTTCACATATGTTTGTGTGGGTAAATAAAAGAGGCTTCATTTTATTCCCATGGAAGAAAACTACCCTTGAAGAAAACAGGCTCTCCTAGAAATTTTGCCTATGGTGGATGGTGGCACTTGAGCTCTGGCCTGGGGTCTGCCTCCAGCCACCAGCACGTGGTTCCCAAGCTGAGGAGCCTCAGCCAGAGCTGGAGGTGTGGCTGTCGCAAGGCTGTCAGGCCCAGGAGTGTTACAGTACAGTTACAGGGCATGTGATCACCTGGAATCACAGCAGTATTTTTTACTTTCAGACACTGTTTCTATTGACTGTCTGTCCCAGGGAGATTCCAGAGCCTTGCAGGCAGGCACCACATTAGATGCCAAAGGTGTCCTGGCTGCCCTTTACCAAGGGCTGTAGTTCCCCCCATCCACCCTGTTCTCTGGCTGCAGGAACATCCTCAGAAACCTTAGGACTCCTAAAGTAATACCACACGGGTATGTGTATGCACCTGTATAAAAGAATAATAGTTACATTTTTAATAACAACAGGGCTGAAGTTGTGTTGATGCTGTTTGGTTGAAATTATTATAAAATACCCACGTGTTAAATGCCAGGATATTGGACATGGATGCTTGGGAAAGCCCTGAGCTTGTCTGGGAAAAGCTGTAGTGAGGTGGGGAGGGGAAATGGCACACTTCAGGACTTTATCTTTGGATTTTGGAGCCTTCTTGTGCATTTGGGTCCCATATCTCAAGTTTTTTCTGCAGTCACAAAGGTTGCTTTTCAGAAAAAGCTATGGCTGTCAGAGACTCCCCAAGCTGATGGGAGTTAAAGGTGAATTCTCCTGGTGCATGATGAGAACTGAGTGTTTGCACAGAGACCAGTTTAGACAATTCTTCTCCAACCTGGAGACTTGGGGTGTGACCTCAGTAGTGCAGGCACCGTTTCCTTGAAGCTGTTGCTGCTTCCTTCCTGAGAGTGAGTTGAAGTCGTGCACGGTGAGGAGGGAGGCACCAGGGCAGCATGAGAGGGACCCCAGCGCCCACATCCCTCTCTCCAGAGCTGCAGGACCCCTGGGAGCAGGCAGGAGCCTGGATTGCAGCTGGGATGGGTCCATCTGCACTGCTTTGGGTAGGGACCAGGCAATTGTTTGTACTTGAATAAAGGCTTAATTCTGACTTGAAATGTCCCAACTGCTTTTTTAAAGAAAAGCAAACAAAGCTGGAGAACAACAGGCTGGAGTTACAGGGAACTTTGGAAATGTTTGCCAAAGCTGTGCTTCCTGTCTCTGTCAGTCCGATGGTTACGGAGTTTAGCTTGGAGCCTTGGCTTTGAATTCCTTCTCTGCCAGCTTGGGGTGAAAGGCCTGTAGGGTGGGCATGGCACGGGGGCACCAGGGCTCTCTCGGTCCGTGGTTCCTCCATGTGCCCTCATAGCAGTGAATGAGGGGAGGGGTCTGTCCCTCTCTGCGGCTGCCTCGGGCTGCTGGGATGGGGAATGAACCAGTGTGGTGATGGCAGCGCTTCTGCCGGGCCCTGCTCCAGTCCCTGCTCGTGTCACCGCTCCTGTCCCCCTGCTCCTGCCCCTGTCCCTGCCCCTGCCAGCTCCTGGGGAACATGAAGGAGGAGGCAGACGCTGACCTGGCAGGGGACCATCCCCGGTGTGCTGCTGCCACCTGGTGCCACCGGCTGCCCCAGCCCCGGGGCTGCGGCACCGGCAGAGCCACAGCCTTCGGAGGAGAGGGGAGATGAGCTGAGAAACTCCTGGTCCTGGTCCTGGCTCTGCTTCGTTCACTGTCACTGCGTTCCCCTTGAAACTCCGATTTCACTGTCATTAATGTAAAGAGCAGAGTCAGCTGCCAGGCAGCCTGCTGAATTAATTATGCTTAAAATCATTGCAGAGATGGATAGTAGTGCTTGTTAGGGGTCTGGCAAAGTGCGGGGCTCTGTTCTCTTCCCTCATTATCCCGTACACCTTGATGGCATCTGGGTGACACTGCTGGACCCTCCAGCTGGGGTCTGTCAGGATCTGCCTGTGCACCCCCATCTCATAGAATCACAGAATGCCTGGGCTGAAAGGGACATTAAAGATCATTTTGTTCCATCTTGCACATGATAGAAACTGTTTTCTGGCTCCTCTGTGTATCCATCTCTCCTGACTCCCGGCTGAGCAAGACATGGCAGAGGAAAGGATAGGACAGACAAAATGCTGCTGGGGACATGGTTCTGCAGCTTGGATGCACCATAAGGATCTCCCCCTCCCCTGTTTCTTCACTCTTCTGCAAAACAAGTTGTCATTAGACTACTTTGACAGTGTCCCCAGGCTAAGTTGTCCCCTGAGCCTGACACAGAGGTGGCTGGCAGGTCTTGGCTCCAGGTACATCCCTGGCCCAGCCTATCGAGTTCAGCATTTTTTGAATTCTGGTGGTATTTTTCTCCCTCAGGCTTTAGTCTTGTTTGCCTATTTCCTGCTCCAGTTCTCTCCACACCCTCTTCTACATTCCTGCATCCTTCCTTCCATGGCTTCCACTGTTCCTTCCCCCCTCAGCAGTCCTCACTTCTACACTGTTCAGCAGCACGAACCCCAAAACTGCCTGTACCCCAGTGCTGCTCCTGCCCCAGTGACCCCTGTTCCCACCAGCAGCTCTGCCCCAGGGTCTGCATTGCTCATCCCAAGCTCTGTGATGTCCAGCCCATCTCTCCTCTCACATATTTCCTTTTCCAAAAGTTCTCCTGTCCATTCTCCCTTTTGGCAGTGGTGCTCTGGACTCCAGGCCTGCCCATAGCCAGGTGGGCTCAGGGCTCGTGGCAGAGCTACCCTGGGCTTTGCTAAACCAGAGCTTTGCTTTTATTGGGCATTAAGCCTGTGGCTGCTCCAGGCACACCTCTGATTTCTCCAGCCTTCTTTCCCCCTTTTTCCTGCAGAGGATCTTGTTTCTTTAGAGGGGAAAGGACAAAATACGGTGTCAGCATCCCCTCCTGCCCCTCTGCATTCCTCCTGGCACTCTGCTCCTTTCCCTGCACCAGGCACAAGTTCTCCTCTGGTTTTCCTCTCATCTCTGCCCTGTGCTGTCTGTTCCTCCCTGTTGCACTATTCCTCTTCCCCCTTGCTCTGTTTCTCACCTGCCTTTGAATCATTCCCCATGCTGTGTAGTTTCTCCCCCATTAAAAGCAAAGCTCACCTCTGCGCCTGCTCACCTCCTGTGCCTAATTTTTTCCCCTCTTCCATGAGAAGTCCCTTGGACACAGCCCAGTCAAAGTGGAGTCCCTCATCTCCTCAGCCTGGAATTGCTGCTGTAAAAACCCTGAGCTTGGCAAAATCTCCATATTATTCCACCCTCCTTCACCATTTGGGAGATTTGACTCCGTAGCAGTTGTGCTCCTGAAATCCTGAACTCGCTCTGCCTGTTCTCTGCCTTGCTCTACTGCTCCTCCCGCACTTCCTTGGGGATTTGCTGTCCCAGCAGGGCTCTGGTTTCTGTTCTGTTGCTCTGTGTAACCTTATCCTTGCACACATGCCCTGCTCTCCTTTGCAGCTGGCACAGGCATATTCTGTCCCTCTCCCCCTGTGCCTGGCTGTCAGTCACAGACCTGGATAATCTGTCCCTGTGTTCCCTGTGTCCCTCTGTGGCTGATCCTGGCCTCCAGCATCCTCCCTGTACAGCTGTATGTGCTTGTCCTGGGAATGGGCACGAGGACCAGCCCAGCACTGGTCCCATCTGGGTGTGTTCTTGAGGGCTTTCCTCCCATAGGACGGTGCTGTGCAGCTTTCCCTGCACTCTGCAGTCCTGTAGAGAGCTGATTTATGTGTTCTGGCCAGCACTCTTGGGAACAATCCCACGTTTGAAACCTGGATGTTCCCACTTGGAATGCAACTGGAGCCTCCTCAGCTTTCAAATAGGTCATGATTGCTTTTAAATAGGAAGAAAAATGCTTTCAGGATATTGTAATCATGACCTGACTCTTCGGTTGGGTGACCAGGAAGGGTTTGCGAGCCATGACCTTCTCCTGGTGGCCGTGGGTGAGCCAGGGTGGGACGTGGTGCTGTGCCATGGGCTGAGCGAGGCGAGGGCCGAGCCTGGCTCTGTGCTTACCCCAGACCGTCCGCTGGAACTCAGGATGGGCCATGCAGGGCAGTGGCAGGTGGCCCCCTCCCCTGGGATAGTTCCTCTTGCCCTCCCCACATCTCCCAGGTGGGATAACTTCGGACATGAGACTCAGGCTGTGATCCTGAGCCACTGACCTGGGGAAGAGCAGCTGGAGGTTGAGGTGTGCTGAGGGCACCGTGGGCAGCTCTGCTTACCCAGAGCCTGAAGAGATTCATGGATTCAGACCTGCACTGAAAACAACTATCTAATGGAGTTTCAAGTACTCCAAGCAACAAAAAGGACCAGTTTTCCCATAAGCTTGATGGAATTTATTCCATTCTGAAACTTCATCTACCAGTAATTGCATTGAGGTCTGTCCTTGTCAGCAGGACTGATGATACTTTGCATAAATATTGCCGTATATTGAAGAATTATTTTATTTTATTATCTTCGGGTTTTTCAGCTGCAGAGGTGAGCTGATTTTGCTTTGGATCAGTACATGGGATTGGTCTTCCTG
This sequence comes from Orthonyx spaldingii, assembly GCA_013397795.1. Taxonomy (NCBI): domain Eukaryota; kingdom Metazoa; phylum Chordata; class Aves; order Passeriformes; family Orthonychidae; genus Orthonyx; species Orthonyx spaldingii. Next base: position 18,922 of record VZTJ01001484.1, read on the forward strand.
CTCCAACTGTATTGGCTGAGCTCTGGCGGTTGTAGCCATGGTCCTAGCAGCACTGGGGACAGAACTGCCACAAATCTATCCTCTCTGCCATCAGTGCTATTACATATTGTAGACTTTCTGCCAGTCCCTGTTGAGCAGCTCATGTGGAGGTGCCTGTGAGATCCTCTAAGCTGCACTTCCAGCAGCCCTTCATCCGTGGGTAATTGTGCATCTTGGATTTCAGCCCTTCCCCCTGGTTGGACCATAAATTATGATCCCTTCATGCTGCAGAGCAATCTGAATACTTTGGCAACTTGTCACCATCATCTGATATTGGTGTGACATTCCTCGGCTCTGGTAGCCTGATCTTTTCTTTTTAATAGTTATTCAGCAGTAAAAGAGTTTTGTTGTTGAAGAGCAGCTGGTCGTGGCCTTCATTAGAAACAGTCCTCTGAGCTGTAATTTTGTTTAAAATAACAAAGACCGGCCCATACAATCTGCTTTGCATGTAGCTGTGGGGTCTGACAATTATATTTTTAGCCTCTAATTAGTTGGGAGGCTTGAGATAGCTGTTTCTATTTCATTTGGGATCACAAGAAGGCTAAAAGGTTTCCTGGTTTTTTCCTTCTAACATCCCCTGCTTAGTATTGGACTTGTTCTCCCCCTTTAAGTGCACCAGGACCAACTCTACAATTTTAGCTGAAATTAAGGCAAAAATCTCTGCCTGGGGCAGACACTGAGCGCAGAGAGCTCTGCTCCAACTACAAACAATTGCTGGAGTTTTATGAGCAATTAAAATCGAGTCTCCTAGCAGGGAGCGTGGAGCTGCCAGGGGCCACCCACCTAGCCTGGGGCACCCACGACACCCCTGCAGCCGGGAATCCTTAGCCAGCTCTTGCTCCCTGTCCCAGCTTCCCAATGCTCCGTGTGTGTATGTGCCCCCCATGGGCATTCTCTCGCCTTCCCACAGGATCTCTGCTCCTGGTGTGCTGGCAGGGGATAGCAGGAAGCGGGTGCTGTTCCTCATTATTCCGTGTTCCCTACGCCCGGCTCACCGTTCCTCATTATTCTGTGTTCCCTGTGCCCAGCTCACCGCTGTTAATCCCACTGTGCTGGAGGCAGGGCTTTCAGCCTTTTTCAGAGGTTGCTGTAAATCCACAGCACTGTGCTTTCGTGGTGCCTCCGTGAGACCTGGGGAGGCAGAGGAAGTGTTTCTCCCGGGTTCTGACAGCCCAGGTGTTTGTGTGGCGTGCTGGGATTCCCAGCACATGGACAGTTCCTGTCGCACCCTGGCTTGGATTGCAGCTGAGAGGGGACCTGGGTGTTGCAGTTCAGAGCTGCAGTTTGGAGAAGGAACAGTCCTTTCCTGGTGTATGTGACAGTCTGGCCAGAGCCAACACTGAGCATCCTGGAAGATCCTGGCCAGGTTCTTCCAGCAGCCTCCTCCTCTGCAGGGAATGGGGACAGAAGTTTCCAGACACTGCTCCAGTCCCTGCCGTTGTTTCTCCCCAGGCGGGCAGAGATCCCTGGGGGCAGTGGCGTGGTTGCATAAGGAAGTGTGGTGTGAGTCACATGAGCAGGAGAGCAAGTGAAGGGTTTTACGAGTGTTCTCAACTCTGACATGGCTTTATTATCTGAGGGTTTGGCTCCCAGACTGAAAGTTCCAGGGGAGGTTACAAGCTACAAAAATGCTCAAGAGAAGTGAGTTATTTTCTCTACTTCCCCCAGCCCAGGTGTGGCAAGTGGCATCACCTCAGCAGCCCAGCAGCAGCACCAGCACTGTCCTGTGCCTCCCTCCAGTGAGTGATGGGGAGGGCAGGCAGCTGCTGCCCCACGCTCTGCCCGTGCCTGCACAGCAGCAGAACAGCCTGAGGCTCTGGCCTTTGGGGTGACTTGGGGCTGAAAAAACGCAACATGAGCTGTCAGTGTGCACTGGCACCCAGAAACCAGTGACAGGACAAGGGGGAATGGGGTCAAACTGAGAGGGGAAGTTTAGTTTAGATATATTGGGAAGGAATTGTTCTCTGTGAGGGTGGGGAGGCCCTGGCACAGGGTGCCCAGAGAAGCTGTGGCTGCCCCTGGATCCCTGGAAGTGTCCAAGGCCAGGTTGGACAGGACTTTGAGCAACCTGGTCTTGCCCATGGCAGGGGCTGGAACAAGGTGAGCTTTAAGGTCCCTTTCAAACCAAAGCATTTTGTGATTCAGTGATTCCATCTGTGTCTGAAAGGCCATTGTTCTTTTTTATCTTCTTTCTAGCGCCATCCTTTTTGTCTTGACTTTCTCTGTCCCTGATCTTCGCTTCATTTAATTCTGTAGCATCAGCCTCCACCTTGGCATAGCAGGTGGCCAACCCCAGCCCATCCCGTGACCAAGATTTTAAGGGGAGCTTCTGACCTAGGTTTTGGGGTAATCCAGCCTCTTGCATGGGAAGCAGCTCCTTGAGCGGCTGCCAAACCTGACTTCCACAGGAGAAGTTGGTGAGTCCAGCCCAGAGAGATGCTGGACAGCATTGCTGGGTGCAGTGGGCAGCTGCCACCTCTTTCCCAAGGGCTGGAAGCCACAGGGGCAGAGCCAGCAGCCACTGGGACACGGCGGCCTTTGAAAGGAGGAGGGCCACGGCCAGCCCTGGAACAGGGGATGTATTTGAGATGCCAGCACAGGAGCACATGAAACTGCACAAGTGCTCAGGCGAGGCTGCCTGGTGGCCTGGGCTGGGTGTCATTGGGGTAAGGCTGGAGGTCCTTAGAAGTACAAGCAGCACTTGGGTTTTTGTGGTCCCTCCTGGCTTTTTCTCGCTCCATAAATCTTCAGGAAGCCGTTCAGCTTTGTCCCTGCTCCCCCAGGAGGAGGAAGCCCCTGGAGGCTGACGAGCAGCAAGCAGCAGCAGTCCAGCAGGCTGAGCTCACGGCCCCAGTCCCCTGCCATGGATTGCCTTCCTCTTGGGCAACTGGCTGTCCAGAGGAGCTGGGGGATGGGAGCCAGGAGGAACCTCCTCACTCATGGTGCAGCCACAGTTTCAGTTTCTGGTCATTACTGACTTGTACAAGGAAGGAACTGAGAAATGAACTGGCCACCAGCAGTGATTGGATACACTGTTACAAAGCACACTGCAGGAACGGTACTCCTGTTGTTCAGTATTGTCAATAATTCAAGCATCTTCAGATTTAGTGAAAAAAGCATATTTAACATTTTTCTTCCCTTGCTTCCCCACAAACTAATTGTGCTTCTCACGTCACTTGTAAGTCACTGGTTGGCAGTGACTCTCCTGGTGGCGCCTGCTGGAGGCTCTTTCCTCTGTGAAGTCTGATATGTGAGATCATTTGCTAAGTAGTGGGAAGAAAGCTTTTATAGTTCAAAAGAGCCAGACTGGTCTGGTTTTGAAGGATGATAGTGCAGTATTTGGCTTTTTCTGTTTTCATAGGAAATTTGATTCCAAGTTTTCATAGTTTCCTGGAACTTGGTGATTTGCTTTTAAATGTAAGGTAATATGACAGAATGGTTTGGGTCGGAAGGGACTTTACAGACCATCTTGCTCCACCCCCTGCCATGGCAGGGACGCCTTCCACTGTCCCAGGCTGCTCCAAGCCCCAGTGTCCAGCCTGGCCTTGGACACTTCCAGGGATCCAGGGGCAGCCACAGCTTNAAGTTTCCAGACACTGCTCCAGTCCCTGCCGTTGTTTCTCCCCAGGCGGGCAGAGATCCCTGGGGGCAGTGGCGTGGTTGCATAAGGAAGTGTGGTGTGAGTCACATGAGCAGGAGAGCAAGTGAAGGGTTTTACGAGTGTTCTCAACTCTGACATGGCTTTATTATCTGAGGGTTTGGCTCCCAGACTGAAAGTTCCAGGGGAGGTTACAAGCTACAAAAATGCTCAAGAGAAGTGAGTTATTTTCTCTACTTCCCCCAGCCCAGGTGTGGCAAGTGGCATCACCTCAGCAGCCCAGCAGCAGCACCAGCACTGTCCTGTGCCTCCCTCCAGTGAGTGATGGGGAGGGCAGGCAGCTGCTGCCCCACGCTCTGCCCGTGCCTGCACAGCAGCAGAACAGCCTGAGGCTCTGGCCTTTGGGGTGACTTGGGGCTGAAAAAACGCAACATGAGCTGTCAGTGTGCACTGGCACCCAGAAACCAGTGACAGGACAAGGGGGAATGGGGTCAAACTGAGAGGGGAAGTTTAGTTTAGATATATTGGGAAGGAATTGTTCTCTGTGAGGGTGGGGAGGCCCTGGCACAGGGTGCCCAGAGAAGCTGTGGCTGCCCCTGGATCCCTGGAAGTGTCCAAGGCCAGGTTGGACAGGACTTTGAGCAACCTGGTCTTGCCCATGGCAGGGGCTGGAACAAGGTGAGCTTTAAGGTCCCTTTCAAACCAAAGCATTTTGTGATTCAGTGATTCCATCTGTGTCTGAAAGGCCATTGTTCTTTTTTATCTTCTTTCTAGCGCCATCCTTTTTGTCTTGACTTTCTCTGTCCCTGATCTTCGCTTCATTTAATTCTGTAGCATCAGCCTCCACCTTGGCATAGCAGGTGGCCAACCCCAGCCCATCCCGTGACCAAGATTTTAAGGGGAGCTTCTGACCTAGGTTTTGGGGTAATCCAGCCTCTTGCATGGGAAGCAGCTCCTTGAGCGGCTGCCAAACCTGACTTCCACAGGAGAAGTTGGTGAGTCCAGCCCAGAGAGATGCTGGACAGCATTGCTGGGTGCAGTGGGCAGCTGCCACCTCTTTCCCAAGGGCTGGAAGCCACAGGGGCAGAGCCAGCAGCCACTGGGACACGGCGGCCTTTGAAAGGAGGAGGGCCACGGCCAGCCCTGGAACAGGGGATGTATTTGAGATGCCAGCACAGGAGCACATGAAACTGCACAAGTGCTCAGGCGAGGCTGCCTGGTGGCCTGGGCTGGGTGTCATTGGGGTAAGGCTGGAGGTCCTTAGAAGTACAAGCAGCACTTGGGTTTTTGTGGTCCCTCCTGGCTTTTTCTCGCTCCATAAATCTTCAGGAAGCCGTTCAGCTTTGTCCCTGCTCCCCCAGGAGGAGGAAGCCCCTGGAGGCTGACGAGCAGCAAGCAGCAGCAGTCCAGCAGGCTGAGCTCACGGCCCCAGTCCCCTGCCATGGATTGCCTTCCTCTTGGGCAACTGGCTGTCCAGAGGAGCTGGGGGATGGGAGCCAGGAGGAACCTCCTCACTCATGGTGCAGCCACAGTTTCAGTTTCTGGTCATTACTGACTTGTACAAGGAAGGAACTGAGAAATGAACTGGCCACCAGCAGTGATTGGATACACTGTTACAAAGCACACTGCAGGAACGGTACTCCTGTTGTTCAGTATTGTCAATAATTCAAGCATCTTCAGATTTAGTGAAAAAAGCATATTTAACATTTTTCTTCCCTTGCTTCCCCACAAACTAATTGTGCTTCTCACGTCACTTGTAAGTCACTGGTTGGCAGTGACTCTCCTGGTGGCGCCTGCTGGAGGCTCTTTCCTCTGTGAAGTCTGATATGTGAGATCATTTGCTAAGTAGTGGGAAGAAAGCTTTTATAGTTCAAAAGAGCCAGACTGGTCTGGTTTTGAAGGATGATAGTGCAGTATTTGGCTTTTTCTGTTTTCATAGGAAATTTGATTCCAAGTTTTCATAGTTTCCTGGAACTTGGTGATTTGCTTTTAAATGTAAGGTAATATGACAGAATGGTTTGGGTCGGAAGGGACTTTACAGACCATCTTGCTCCACCCCCTGCCATGGCAGGGACGCCTTCCACTGTCCCAGGCTGCTCCAAGCCCCAGTGTCCAGCCTGGCCTTGGACACTTCCAGGGATCCAGGGGCAGCCACAGCTTTTCTGGGCACCCTGTGCCAGGGCCTCCCCACCCTCACAGGGAACAATTCCTTCCCAATATCCCATCCATCCCTGCCCTCTGGTTTCTGGGAAGCCATTCCCTGTGTCCTGTCCCTCCAGCCCTTGTCCCCAGTCCCTCTCCAGCTCCCCTGGAGCCCCTTTATGCCCTGGAAGGGGCTCTGAGCTCTCCCTGAAGCCTTCTCTTCTCCAGGTGAACACCCCCAGCTCTCCCAGCCTGGCTCCAGAGCAGAGGGGCTCCACAAAGATAATAATTAAATATAGAGATATATTCCACATGTCTGGAGTCCTTTCTGACCTCCCATTCCTTTCTCCTGTCCTTTCCTGTCAAGTGCATAGGGGGATGTGAGAGATGAACTGAAAGGCCAAGGGTAACGATTCCAACCTGGGCACGTCAGGAGCAGGGTGGGAATCACATCTCAGCAATGACTCCTCAGTGCTGGCATTCAGCTTGGCCTCCTGACGTGTGGGTGTCAAACCTGACTTAATTCTGGGCTGGGAAGGAAATCCCTGAGTGAAGAAAAGCCTTGGGCAGGTATTCAGCACTCTTCTGTAGCCAACACAATTCCTGAGTGGCGGTAGGAGGGGGATTCCCTGCTGGGGTGTGTTGTGTGAGATGTTTAGATAATCTCCAATTGCGCGTTTGTTGGCATTTGTATTTCATCTGAGGAGGAGAAAGGTTAAAATTAATGGTGGCAAAATTTACAGAATACCTTGAGCATTCCCAAAGCTCCAACATGCTCCAGGGGACTGGCAGAAATCAGGTTTGGTTGGTGAGCTCTGAGCCATCCTTGAGCTACACCTAAATACTGAAGATCCCTGCTAAAAATATCATTGTATTTAAAAAACATTGGGACACACATGTGCAAATTTCTGTGCTGCTTCACAGAAACCCAGAATGGTTTGGGTGGGAAGGGATCTTAAAGCCCATCCAGTGCCACCCCTGCCATGGGCAGGGACACCTTCCATTGTCCCAGGGTGCTCCAACCCTGTCCAGCCTGGCCTGGGACAATGCCAGGGATGGGGCAGTAGAGGCTGCTCAGGCAGGTGAGTGGTACCAGGACAGGAGTGCCCGGGGCTCAGCCCATCTCTGGTCCCAGTGTTTAGTTGTGGATAATTCCATCCCCTGTGTGGGGCTGGACGAGCAAAGCAGAGGCAAAATGTGGGCAGATGAGAGAGATGTTGGTGACCAACTGATCTTGTATTGGAGACAACTGAAAAGCTTGAGGAAGGGGCTCTTCCTCCATGGAGCTCCCAGGATCACCTGTGGGACCATCTGGTCCTGTTGGAAAAGATCATCTTGGAGCAGAACCTTGTTTGAGTCTTGCTGCTTGGCTTTTCCCTTCCTACAAACGCCTCCTGTGACCTCCCTCGAAAAGGCAAAGCTGGGAGAAGATGCTGCTGGTTTTTCATGGTACTTGCAGTGTTTGCATCCTGCCCCACCTCCCAGGCAGGACCAGATTGGATTTTAGAGGTGTTTCCCTCCCACGACCACAGTGATCTCCTCCCAACACTCGAGTTCCCTGTGAAGGATCTTGCCCTGGTCCTTGACCCACAATGACCAAGTCTGTCTTCCTTCAGCTCCCTCCCACCCAGAAGTGTGGGTTTTGTACCTGTGGGGCACAGGTGCTTATGTGACAAGTCCTGGGTGCTGTGTTAGTGAGTGACCAGAAGGATTTTGTGTCTCTCCCTGGTGCTGAATCTGATTTCCAGCAGCTCCTGGAAAGGGCACGAAACAGAGGTTGGCAGGAATAGGTACAGACAGGGCACTGGCCTCGGAGGGGGGGGGGGGCTTGATTTTTTTCGCCTCTGTGTTCACACTGGAGTACCGTTCCTGTAAATTAAATTTCTAATCTAAATTCCTATAAGCTAAACTTCTGCTCTGGGTTGTCTCCTCTTTGCTGCAGGTGAGACTTGTGGAGGAATAAGAAGAGACTGAGCTGTGATTGAACCAGGAGGGTTTGGACAGTGTCTGAGGATGGTGAGTCCATGTCCTATTTCCTCTCTACAGGATGGACATTGAGGGGTGGAGCGTGTCCAGGTCAGGGAATGGAGCTGGGAAGGGTCTGGAGCCCCAGGAGCAGCTGAGGGAGCTGGGAAAGGGGCTCAGCCTGGAGGAAAGGAGTCTCAGGGGGCCCCTTGTGGCTCTGCACAACTCCCTGACAGGAGGGGGCAGCCGGGGGGGTCGGGCTCTGCTCCCAGGGCACAGGGACAGGAGGAGAGGGAACGGCCTCAGGCTGGCCCAGAGGAGGGGCAGGGTGGATATTGGGGAAAATTCCTTCACTGGAAGAGTGGTCAGGCCCTGGCACAGCTGCCCAGGGCAGGGGTGGAGTTTCCACCCCTGGCGGGGGGGTTTAGCAGCCCTGTGGATGTGGCACTTGGGGACATGGGGCAGTGGTGGCCTTGGCAGTGCTTTGGTGATGGTTGGACTCAAAGATCTCAGAGAGCTTTTCCAACCCTAATGATTCCATGATTCGGGTCTGCCTCTGTCCTCTGTGGGTGGTCTTGTTCTTTGTGTGTTCAAATCTTGTACTGCTGCTAAATGTAAGAGAAGAAATACAAGAATGAGCAAGAAGAGTGGAACAGTATTGTGTGTTATATACAATAATATAATAGAGAGGGTTTATCACTGTCATCAAGATGCTGTTAATAGGATATATTTACCCCTAAACTTCTTATTGGAATATATTGGGAAAAAAAGTAAATAAGACTGGAACCCCCTTCTGTCTCCCTGGACTACTGACATCGTGTAGTGGTTTGAGTTCGTTCCCTTGATCATCCAGTTTTTGTGTCTTACTGATTTATTTTTTCTTTAAAACTTACTGCTGGGGCATCTCATTGTGTTCCTCTGTCACCTCTCAGTGAAGGATTTCACACCATGTTAATAACAGCTCTGGTGCCACCAAAGGAGAAGAAATTTCACAAGAATTAGTCACAGAAAAATGTGGTAGAAGAGAATCTGAACCACAGCCAAAGCAGACAGATTGCTGATAAACGATAAACTCGGATAAAGGGCCTCTAATGCCTCCAGCAAGAAATAACCCAAAATACAAGGGATCTGCTGGAAGGAAAAAAGCTGGAGACTGGGAATGTGGAAAGATATGCTGAGAGTGTCCTGAGGGGGATAGTTGGAAGAGGGGTGATCTGCATGTCGGCTGTGGGTGGGCAGAGCCTGAACTTGCTGCAGTGACATGGATCAGCACCAGCTTCATGTTGTTGTGGGGGAAGGAGTGCTGAGGAGAGCAGCAGAGACAGACAAAGGGCTGGAAATTCAGATTGAGGACATGAAAAATTAGGTTAAACATGTTAGAAAAAAATAAAATATAAAAATCTGACAGAGTGCTCAAGGAAATGGTGACATCTCCTGAGGGATTGTCCCTGATGTGTTTTGTTAACAACTGGAATAGAAAAGGATACGTGCTCTCTGCATTAGTTGAACTCTCAGCTCGAGTAGTTACACACACAGCATTTTTGCTGTAGGCCCTGTCCTTGTCCTCCCTAGTGCTGCTGGAAGAGCTGATCCCCCATGCTGCAGCATGAGGAACTTGGGTCTGGGGTGGAGAGGTGAAAGTCCTGTCATAACCTGATAAAGGATCTCACACTTCAGCTTGCAGCTGCCCTGGTGCCACACTGGAAGTGTAAAACCCAACAGCTTCTCTGGCTGGGATTGAGGTGAGAGGGATGCACATGTATCCAGGTGTGAATGGGAAAAAAGGGACTAAACACATGGAAAATGCATTAAAAATCCCTCCAGGAAACAAGACCAGGCTGGGCCCCCTGTGAGCAAGGCTGGTCAGACACCTGAGGGACAGAGCCACCAGTGAATGCTGCAGGGGAGCGTGGCTCAGGTGTGTGCCCTCACCTGGCAGCACCTGCGGCTCAGGCACTTGGTAACCCAGAAACAATTTATTGGTGTTTTATGAGCCCTTGGTAGGTTTTCCTTCCATTAATTCAACAGGCTTTTCAACAACAGGTGAAGATTTGCAGTTGTTTCAGGGCTGTGCTGCCAAGCACCTCTTGCTTTGTTTTGGAACCAGCCCCGTGTTGTTTTGGTTGGTTCTTGTATTGGGAATAACAATAAAGTGTGGTGCTGCCTGTGAGCATGTGCCCTTCAGGATTTTGTAGATCTCCACACATTGCTCTTAGACATCTGAGGAGTTCTAGTCTTTTAAATTCTCTGTAGCGAGGACACCTTTAGTTCTTATCACCCCTCACTGGACCTGTTTTTTGGTTTTTTTGAGTGCACAGACTGAAATTTTTTATTTACTAAAACCTGGAAGGTTTTTTTTCCCCTATACTCCTTTTCTGTGTCTGGACAGACCTTACCCTGACCTGGCCCTGCCCACCCTTAGGTGTAATCATTGTTTGGTTTCTTCTACATGAGAGGGTTTCCTGCTCCATATAAGTACCCAAAGATGCCTTTATTGTTTCGAAGGACCTTCTGAAAAGGTTTTTTTTAGATTTTATTAAAATATTCCTGTGATTTTTTTGAAAATTATTTTTTCATCTTGGAAAAAATAAACCAACCAACAAAAGCCCCCGCCCCCCCCCC
>VZTJ01001484.1:34278-78335 GCA_013397795.1 Orthonyx spaldingii
CCGCGGGCCGCGGCCCCGCGCTGCCGCCTCCCGCTCCATTTTCTGTCTCGGCCGCCACGGAGACGCTCAGATGGCAGAGCCGCGCTCGCCGGCGCTGGGAGGGAGGTGGAGCCTGCCCGCCTCCGCCCGCCCTCCCTCCCTCCATTGTCAGCGGCGGCGGCGGCGGCGGCACCGGCACCTGCTCGGGCCGCCGGGGCCGGGATGCTCCTGCCCTTCTCGGCGGAGCGGGGACGCTGCCGCAGTGCCGGCTCCGCAGCTCACAGCCGGAGGGAGGAGATGCTGCTTGTGCCTGCCCGGCCCCGCTGCCGCCTCGGGAAATGAACATGAGTCTGCCAGGCCGCGTCTCCTGCTCCATGCTCAACTGCTTTGTAAGTGCTGCTTTTTATTCGCCTTTTCTCCTCCATGCGACCGGGACCGTAAGCCGGCCGCGCTCTCCAGCTCACATGCCGGCGAAGCATCCTCTGGATGTGCCCAGGAAGAAGGGGGATCCCCATCCCCTGGCTCCCCCCCGCCACCGGAGGACACCGGGCCCGTCCCCGCCGCCCCGGCCGGGCCCAAGGGCACAGCAGTGCCCGACGCCGCGGGCTGAGCCCCGCAGGCCCTGGGCACTGTGCTGGGCCCCGCAGGCTCCGCGCCATGCCTGCAGCTGGAAGGTTACCCAATTACCGAATTACCGTGCGAGAGCCGCCTACCCCGGAGCTCCGCGCCTCCTCCCTGGTGCGGATGTGCAGGACCCCTCCGGTGCTGCCGTGTTGAGAGGGGTCCTGCCGTCGGCGCCTTTTACTCCTTCAGGGAGAGGGGCTTCACTGCTCTGCTGCCCCTTCCTGCAGACCCACCCTCAACCCCCCAGAGCACTCCTGGCCAAATGGGTTCCGAGGGCTTCAGGAGGCTTGTGAAGAGAGCAGGGTGCTGACCCCCATCCTGCTGGTAGCCGCGATGGGGCTGTGGCAGGAGGGGATGCTCAGCCTCTGCCCGCCCTGTGCTGCAGGCGAGGAGGGACTGAAGGACACCCAGGCGGATGGAGAGCTCAGGCTGCCCTGTTCCAGTTCCTGCTGCTTCCTGGGATTTCTCTGCGATCTGCAAAATGCCGAGGGGAGAGGATCTCTGCTCTCCGGCTGCCACACTGGCACACCGGCACACACCTTCCCTTTGTGCTGCCCTGGGCTGGTGCCTCAGCTCGGAGTAAGCCACTGGCAGGAGGGGCCCCGAGCCCCCCCGAGGTCTCCAGTAAGCATTGGCTGCTGCTGGAGCAGGTGCTGCGCCCTGTGTTCCTCACAGCATAGTGACAGGGGCAGTGCCTTTGCCTCCAGCTGGGGCTGATACTGAGTTTTACGAAGGCTCTAACAGCACATTACATGCATGCAGGTTCCTTGGATATAGGGTGGGAGGGGTCTGGCTGCACCTGTCTGAGGTCCAGGGAGCACCTCAGGCCTGGCTGTTCCCGTGGGCTTTGAGGCTTCAGCCCCTGTCAGTAACACAAGAGGATTCAGTATCATTTTAAATATTCCTGAAAGATTGAGATCTTTTTTCTTCAGGTTGAAATTGGGATTCTCGCTTGGGTGACATATCCAGAAAGATATTTCATTTTAAAATATTACTCAGTGCTTACAGAACACAGTGTTTCCTGGTAAATGCTAGAGCTAGAGAGTAAGCAGCATTCTGAAGAAAACATTCGCACACCAAATATGTGTGGAATTAGCACCATCCTGGACTCCCAGCAGTGAGCATCTGCAGCTGAGTGTCCAGGTGCCACTCCGGACAGCAGCTCGGTGATGTGACAGGGTGTGGGTGACGGCTAGTGAAAATTGGCACCAAGAGTTCACACCAGAGCTCAGGGAGCATTGAGACAATGCTCTGAGACATGTGGTGGGATTTGGGATGTCCTGTGCAGTGCTGGGAGTGGGACTTGATGATCCTTATCCCTTCCAGCTCAGGATACTCTGACTGTATGAATGAATGAAGATTCACATGTTCCAAAGTGAGACATACACTCCACTTGTCAAGGACGGCATGTGCTGGTTCAGTGTGAGCTCTCAGACCATCCTGAGGTCTCTGTGGGTTTTCTGGGGTGTCCGTCTGAGCAGGCTGGACATGTCCAGCTGCCCTGGGCTCAGTGCTGGCACCAATCAGTAGTGCCTGTTGTGAATTGGATGCACTGGGGTGCAGTTTGTTGTAGGGTTACATTTCACAGTTGTATCTTCTCCTCCAAAAACTCCAGGCTCTTCCCAGATTTCTTTGCTCTGAGAGTGAAAACAAAAACTCCCAAAAGAAAGCAGTCCGTAAGAGGAGGAAGGGTAGGCACTGGAGTGTAGATGGAAACCCTCTGTGTCATGGTGTGTCTGCTCTGGTGCCATGGAGCAGGTAACGGGAACAGCTGATGTGACAAGTTACTGTCACATCAGTCCCCTGTGGCCAAGGTGTGTCTGCTTGGCTTTCCAAACACCGCTCAGCTGGAACAGGCGGGACTTGGAGGCTTCAGCATTTCACTGTGCTGTGGGCACTCTACAACAGTCGGAGAGACTGCTGGGGTCTGGAGGCAGAACAGGCATTTCCATGCACAGGTCTCCGCAAGCTCCTGGGCTGCCAAGAGTATCCAGCAGCTTCAATTTTTGGCTTTCACAGCACGTGCTGCCTGAGGCTGTCTGACTGTGTGCTCTGTTTGTAATGCAGGGTGAGGAAGGCCCTCCCAGTCTGGAGTACATCCAGGCCAAGGACTTGTTCCCCCCGAAGGAGCTCATAAAGGAGGAGGAGTCACTGCAGGTAAGGAACTAAAAACACCCAAACAGCTCTGGGATGTGACAGGCTGGGCTCTGCAGAGCAGCTCTGGGATGTGGCAGGCTGGGCTCTGAAGAGCAGCTCTCCAGGCCAGCTTGTCCTGGAGGCCGTGGGCCCACTGGGAGCAGCAGGTATTGTGTGTGGGGCCAGGCCGGCTGTTCCCAAGGCCCTGGCCCCGCCTGCCCAGCCCTGGCTGGGTGTGTCCAGCATCGCTGGCAGCACGGCCAGAGCTGCTGCAGGGCACGGCCTGCCTGGTGTTCCCTATGGGAATGTGGCACTGCCTGCCAGCCCTGCATGCAGGGAGCCGCTCCCAGGACAGGGGGATGTGGGGCTGTGCTGCACTGCCCACCCTCCCCTTGGACACGCTGCTCCTGGCCTTCTCCTGCTGCATAGTGACTTGAAGAAGGAACCTCCATGTGGTGCCAGCCTCCTGCTGCAGAAGGCCCTGCAAAGAGCCCCAGGTGCTGGTGCTGCTGTGCAGCAAGGGCAGTGTTCCCTCTTGGGCACTGGTGCTTCCTTTAGCATCATCCAGTGCTCATGGTCATCCTCCTGGGGCTGGAGCCAGGTTCACCTTATTCTTGCTGCTGCTGCACTGTCTGAGTTTGCTCTGAGACTGTCACTGCCTTGGCAAATGGTGCTGGGGAGAACAAGGACTGAGAGCTGTTGGCTGCAAGGAACAGCTGCAGGCTGGGAACTTGTGTGGGGTCAGGGCTGCAGGGCTGTGGCTTTGGGGGATGAAGCTGCTGAGGCGACTGTGAGCTGAGACTCCTGGAGAAGAGCAGAGTCTGCCTTAGTTTGATGTGTGGAGAAGTAAAGTTCATCCCTCCCAAAGGTAATTTGCCTGCAGTAAATTGTTAATTTATTGAAAAACAGAGTGTTCAAGGCCGGGTTGGATAGAGATTGGAGCAACCTGGCCTAGTGGAAGGTGTCTCTGCACATGGGTGTGGAACTGGCTGAACTTGGGTTGGGATGTCACTCCCAGCCCAAACCGTTCCAGGATCCTGTGACTCTAGAAGGATGCCATCAGTTGATAATAAGCTGTATTCAGGCACCTGCTGGTTTATTCCAGGATTTCCCTCTGTCAGTTCTTGCACCCCTACCAGCCCCTTTCTGTTCTGTCTCCCTTCTGTTGCTGTGTGAAAGAGCCACGTAAGCAGGAGAAACACATGCCAGATAAAAACAGCTCTGGCAAGCATGCAGAAATCAACTGCAGAAATAAAGAGAGGATATTCTCTTAGGCAAATAATGAATATTTTTCAAGAGTGTTCGGCCAGATGCCAGTCTAAGGTGGTTATTTTTGTACAAAGAAAGGAGAGCTTGTTAGTACAGCTGTCACTTGAAGTCTGAAATCCAGGAAATTCAGGTTTTTATACTCAAGCCATAGAAACAACTTCAAAATAAAGAGAAGGTGATCTGACTTGTACTAATTACATTGTAATGAATTGTGTCATCAGCTGCCCTGTCTGGCAGGTTTCAGCTCTGGCTGAAATGATAAATCATCATGACATTTTTTGCATAATTGGTTACCGACATCACCTGGTGTAGGTGGCATTCAGGGAACAGGAGGAGCCTGATTAGCTAAGGACAAAGGGGCCTTGTGAATTTTAGGCTGTTCTGCCTTCTTTTTTTTAATATAAGAAAAGTCAAACTTGACTGTCTGCCAGGATCCCATGTTTTAAAAATAACTATGGCATGTCCAGACGGATGGGGAAAAACAGACACTTGGTTATCTAGATATTTAAAAAAAGATGAAATACACATAACTTTAATGAAGTCTTTCTTGCAGTTGAATCAGGACAACCTTCCTCAGTCATATAAATAACTATACATAGAGAATCCCTAAGAACCTTGCTAGCAGAAACTGGGCACAACTTTGGTTCATTTGTGTACCTGGCTGGTCCTACTGAGTCTCACAGTGCTGCTGAGGGCCCCCCATGTTTAAATTGCACAGCAGGATCACATAGGTGACACTGCCCTGGGCCAGAGGCTTCTGATCAATCCTAGAATCACTGAGGCGGCAAAAGACCCCCAAGACCATCAAGTGCAACCTGTGGCTAATCTCCACGTTGTCACCCAGCCCAGAGCACTGAGTGCCACATCCAGTTGTTCCTTGGACACCTCCAGGCCTGGTGACACCATCACCTCCCTGGGCAGCCCCTTGCAGTGCTTCCCCGTGGTGCTGGGCTCTTTCAGGAGCTGTGCAGAGCACTCCCCTCCTTCTCTCTGAGCTGTCCTGTGGTCATGTCCCTCTCCATGCTTCTTGTGCCAGGGCTGGTTTCCCCTCTCCAAAGAGCAGGGACCATCAGTCCCTCTGTCCCCAGGCCACCCCTGGCTGCCAGGTGTGCATGGCACACAGGGGAGCCTTCGGGAGGTGTTGCCAGGTGTGCATGGCACATACGGGCACCTTCGGGAGGCAGTCACTGGCTCCAGAGGCGTCCTGGGGAAGAGCTCCGTGTGTGGGGCTGGGCAGTGGTGCCAGTGCTGTCTGTGCTGCTCTTGGGGCACGAGGAGCATGTTGCTGGGAGTGGTTCCTTGGGACATGCGCTGCAGAGGCAGTGGGAAGGGTGGCTCTGGGAATCCCAGTGCACAGAGTACCTGTGTGAGCTGACCTGGTGCTGTCTCCCTTCCAGGTGCCATTCACTGTGTTGCAGGGCGAGGGGGTGGAGTACCTGGGCCATGCCAATGACGCCGTGATCGCCATCTCCAACTATCGCCTGCATATCAAATTCAAGGACTCTGTGATCAATGTGAGTCTGGCTTTGCCTGCACCATCACCTCTCGCAGGGTTTCAGAGCAGGGAGGGCTGGGAATACCCCGTTCCTGGGGGCTGTGGCACAGGAAAGTGCCTCTTGGAGGATGCCAGGGCGTGTGGTTGCTGTTTTGCTGCTATGAGGATGGGGTTTTCTTTTGGATAGTAACTAGGTCTTTCCTTTGCTATTTTCTTTAAATTCAGGCATTAACCTTGGTGGTTTTAAGGCTGTTGAGGTCTCTTGCAGGCCAGTTTTAAAGAGACTTCTCACCAATGCAGAGTCAGGCAGTGGGAGCCGGAGGCTTTCTCTCACTGCCTTGACTTGCCATCTCTTACTGCAGCTGTTGTTTGGCTCAGTTACCTGTGCTTGGCTGGATGTGATTGAGTCAGGAACTGGCCCCAAGTGGGATATTACCGAGGGAGGAAACAGAAATCAGAATAGTAATCATGGAAGGAGCTCTGTGCTGACTCATGGAGCTCCATAGCCCTGGGAGTGTGTTTGTAGTTCACAGAAGCAGCTCGTGACTGGTGGAGCTGTGCTGGAGCGTGAGGAGCCTGCGGTCACGGCTGCTGGGCTGCTCTGGCCTGTGGTGTGCCTTGTCATGCCATATATCTGTCCCTCCCTCGCAGGTGCCTTTGAGGATGATGGAAAGCGTAGAATGTCGGGATATGTTCCAGCTTCACATTGTCTGCAAGGACTCCAAAGTGATCAGGTATCTGGTTTATTGCTGTGGTGGAGCTGCTGCAGGCTGTGACCAGCTCTGGTGGCTCCCTCTGTGCTGCCGTTGGAATTGAGCTGTCCATGGTCAGGGTTCTAAGGCTTGGGGCCGTGTTCCTTTTCCTGGCTCAGTCCTGGCTGTATGAACATCCCCACTGAGGGTGATCTGCCTTTGGGTTTGCAGGTGCCATTTCTCCACCTTCAAGCAGTGCCAGGAGTGGCTGAAGAGGCTGACTCGAGCCATTGCCCGCCCTGCCAAGCCTGAGGACCTCTTTGCGTTCGCCTACCACGCCTGGTGCTTGGGGGTGTGTGTGGATGAGGAGGATCAGCACGCACATCTCTGCCGTCCAGGTGAGCCCCTGGCCTGCTCCTCTGGCCAGCAGCACTGCAGTGCAGTTGAGCTCTTGTTCATAAACCCTGTCCGGTTTCAAATTCACCTTGCTGAGTCATCCTGAGCCTGGCCTGGAGATCCGGCTGATGGCCAGGTGCTGCTGGATAAGAAGCACAGTGAAAGGAATTAGTTATAAACACAACACAACAAAACAAGAAACTTTCTGAGCCAACAACACAGAAGCAACTTTTCCCTTTCTCCTTGGGAGAAAACATCCCATACCTGAGTTCTCTCATCATGGTGATGGTGACCTTAGGCTGTCCTGTCCTGGAGTGGCAAACAGCATCAGTTTTGAGGCAGCCTAACTGGTGTGAACCCATCTGCATCTCTTCTCCAACACCCAAAAATGCTGTGACATTCTCAGGATCAGGTCTGTGGAGAGCTCTGGTTCATCCTTCCATAGGCACAAATCAAATCTTTTAGTCCAAGAAGAGAGAACCAGAGCTGTACTGGTGCCCTCGTGTGGACTGGGACTTTCCCTTCCCTGGGAACACAGAGTTCACTTGCAGTTGCTTTGTCTTATCCACAATGAAGCTGTTTAAAAAAGGAATTAAAATGAGTGAGAAACCTGCTTTAGACTGAAAAATGTGCTGATCCTAGAGGAGAGCAGCAGTAGCCTGAATGGAGTGTCCAAAGACAGGCTGGATGAAGGGATGGGGTTCAGTAGTACAGCTATTTCAAGAGAAGCTGGTAGAGAAAAGGTAAGCTCTGTGTCCTTACCATGCCCCAAATGCCACAATCAGAGATGTCTGCCATGTTTCCTTTAGGGAAAGTATTATTCTCTAGTATAAATAAACGCACCTGTGCAAGTTGTTGCTGCAGGATATGACTGAGGTGAAGAGCTTTGCAGTATTTATTTATTAACAAGATTTGACACTGGAGCAACAAAGGCATCCAGAATTTGTGAGGCAAGGCTAAAACATGAGAGAGGAAACCCTGAGTCAGCATCTGAGAGCAGTCTGGAGGAAGGAACTGCCTGTGGTGGGTGCTCAGTGCTCCTTGCTATAGGGTTCCTGACGTCCACTTTGGAAGGTGTCTCTGCCAGAAGGGCAGAAGTGGATTAAATTAACCCCCACACCCGCCCTTGACATGGAGAAGATGTTTCTGTGCCCTGAGATGAGATCTGACTTGACAAAACAAGCAGAGGAACCCCTGTGAGGGACAAGTCTTTCTGGCTTCTGAAGCACAATCCCTGCTGCCATCTAGCTGCCCTGCTGTTTCTCCTTGAGAAAAAGATGCTCCCAGGGCTGGAGCCCCTCTGCTGTAGAGCCAGGCTGAGAGAGCTGGGGATGTTCACCTGGAAAAGAGAAGGCTCCAGGGAGACCTCAGAGCCCCTTCCAGGGCCTAAAGGAGCTTATAAAAAAGGAGAGACTTTTTACATGGGTGGATAGTGGCAGGACAAGGAGGAACAGTGTTAAAGTGACAGAGGGCAGGGTTAGATGGGATGTTAGGATAAATTCTTTAATCAGGCGATGGAGAGGCTCTGGCACAGGTTGCCCAGGGAAGCTGTGGCTGCCCCTGGATCCCTGGAAGTGTCCAAGGCCAGGCTGGACAGGGCTTGGAGCAGCCTGGGGCAGTGGAAGGTGTCCCTGCCATGGCAGGGATGGAATGGGATGAGCTTTAGGGTCTCTTCTGACCCAAACCTTTCTGTGTTTTTGTGATTCTCTCCAGCCTGTGACAGTTGCTGTGGAGCTCCACAAACACGTTCAGATTCCCTCAGTTCTGTCAGTAACTCCTTGTGCTCTGTTTCTCAGGGGACCACGTGAGGTTCCGGTTCGAGATGGAACTGGTGAGGATGGGCTTCGACCTGCAGAACGTCTGGCGCGTGTCTGACATCAACAACAACTACAAGTGAGTGTTTCATCACCAGGGTCTCCCCACTCTCCTCTGGCATTCCTTTTCCCTTGGTAATCCCCATGCAGAGCAGTGGGTGAGTCAGGCTCCAGCTAATCTTCCTTCCTGGCCTTGACAGCCCCCAGGGAGATCAGCGTATGAGCCAGATCCCTTTTCTTTCCGCCTTTCACATCGTGGAATTGCAGAGGGAATACAGCCCAAACAACAGAGCTAGCAGGAATTGTAAAGGCTGACTCAGGTAGTTTATAATGTGGTGGCTCTGACTCCTCATGGAAGACATTTGGAAGTCTGGAGGTCCATCCGTTGTGGGTTTGTCTTTCTGGTCAGTCTTTCTCTCTAAAAACGCTCCATTTGACATAACAAACACAGTTTTCATACACTCAGGCAGGTGTTCAGCTCTGTGAGGAGCTGGGGGTGAGCCAGTGGAGAGTTGTTGGGACACTCAGGAGTCTGGGAATGAGCGAGGCTCATTCAGTCAGAGCAGGAGAAACTCAAGGGTGATCTGCCTCCAGCTGCTGGCAGGGCATGCACAAAGGCCATAGAGTAAAACTCCTGGCAGTGGCACATGACAGAAAAAGAGGTGACGGCCCCAGAGTGCAGCTTGGGAGGTTCACAATATGGAAGGGAAAAGAGCATTCCCTGGGAACATGGTGGTGTGCTGGGCACCTCCCCAGAAGGGGGGTTCTCCATCATTTTATGTCACATTTCAGGTGAGCCAGTGGTGGAGGTGGTGAGCAGGGCATTGCAGTGGAGGTCCCTACAAGGTTTTCCCACTATCACAGTGGAAGAGACCTATTCCCACCAGTCAGTGTTTCCAGCCTGTCTTCTGTTCCTGCAGGAGCACAGGACTCTTGGGGAAGGGCAGCTGCACTGTTTGCAGCAGGTGGCATTAAGCCAATGGGATTTTAAGCTTTGATGGACATACTCATTTGTGCATTCCCTATAATCCTGTTCCTGAAACTTCTGGTATCCCTCAGCCTTTCTTCTCTGTCCCAGCCGGTCCAGGCATCCCCATCACCTATGGATTGGACAGTTCCAGGTCACTGGTTTCCTGTGGAGACCATGAGAAAGCTCAGACACACTGGCCTGGGAAATCTCACTTTTGGAGCTTGCTGCCTGTTCTCTCTTCCTGAAGAATGCAGGCCAGAAGCACTAAATTTGGGGGGTGATTTCCATTTTCCCTCCCTTCCATGGCCCTGCTGACCACGTTGTTGCTTTGGGACTGTTCACATGACTTTACTGGCATTTACAAAGTTTCTCCAAAGATGCCAAATAAAAGCTGTTGTCCTGAACTGCTAAGTTTTGGAGTGCACAGCCTGTGGGTCCCTGCCGTAGGTAGAGTCTCCATGTCAGGCTTTCTTCCCTGCTGGATCTTGGGGTGTGGTTCCCTCTGACTATTTCAGAAGTCCAGCTTCCATTGACCATCTGTGCTTTGCTTCCTGGCCAGTAATCCACAACCATTAGCCACCTTCTGTGAAGACAGGTGTTTGATTTCCAACCAAACCAGGGAAGAAAGGACTTAAACCTCAGCAAGCTGGGTGTGGGCCTGGCTTTGCTTCCCTCCACCTGCCAAGTTCCTCCCCGGGAATCCTCGCAGGTCCCAGCTTCCTGCAGACATCCCAGGATCTCAGGAGTGGTGTAATTGCCTTGTACAACTCAAACCAGTTCTCTCTTGCTGCTGGGGGAGCGTGGCTTTAAATCTTGCCTTGGCTTTTGATCATAACCACCTGCCTCTATTCACAGGGATCAGGTTACTTTTTAATTGTTTATAGTCCTTTTATCTTTTATTTCCCTGCATTGGCAAAACAGTGTTGTTAAGGACAGGATACTCCATGGTAATAGCTTTGTTCCTTGTCTTTCAAGTCTGTTCCAATATGTCCTTATCTGGAAACTATTATCTTCTTCCTGGCGACAGCCATCATAAAATGAGAGCAATACAAGCTTATAATAACCACTCCTTCAGTCTTGATAAAAGTATACAGTGATAATAAAATTATTACATGGTCTCTCCCTGGCTCTCACATCTTCAAGGATCTTACACCCAGGGAAATGGGATCACTCCAGCATTCCCCATCTGGTACACACAGGCTGTCCAAGGTAGGAGTTGTTTCATATCAGCCTTAGTACTGGTGGGTTTGGTACACATGTAGTTCCTTCAAAAAAAGGAGGAAAACCCCCACTTTCCTCCAATGTTGATGCTCATTTTCAAGTTTCATCTTTTTACATTTGTGGTTTTATTTAACTTCGAGTTTACGAGGAAAAAGTTGCCTGGAGTTCTGTTACTGCTTTAGGCAGATGGTGTTTCCTGCTGGTTTCTGGGACTGCTCTTAATTCAAATTTTGTCTTTTTTACACTTCTCTATAAATTTTAATACTATCCATACCATTGAAAGTGATAATTCATGTCCTTGCTTGGATTTGCCACAGGAATATGTGGACAATAAGTCTGTGAAGACTGTTAGTGTTACATGTGTTTGCCTTTTGTGAAGGAAGAGCTTTGTCCCTGAAGGCTCTCGGGGATAGGATGGGATTGTTGGGGTGTCCTGTGCGGGGCCAGGAGCTGGACCTTGTGGTCCCTTCCAAATCCAGTTATTCCACGATTCGATGATGTCTCTCACTGTTACCTCTGTGGTAAGAAGGTTCTCCATCGGTCGTTGCTCACAGGTGCTGGTTCAGGTGCCTGTGTTGTTCCAGCCACTCTCTCCTGCCATCACACCTCACAGTTCAGGCTGTTCCCTCCGTGCTCTGGCTCAGCCGGGCCCCAGGGCTTTCCAGGCCACCTCACTGCAGATGCTTCCCTTCAGGACTCCCATTGTGGTGAGAAATGATCGTTGAGCTTCTGAACTATTTCTCATCTTCTCAAGAGCAGCTGTTTCCTAAGAGGAGCATCCTTCAGCTCTGTGGGGAGACACCTGTTAAAAAACACAGGCACACAAAAAATCTCAAAAACGCCCTTCTGAAAATCCAAATCTGCTGTATCTGCTCATTCACAGATGTTTCAGGCAGCTCTCACACATAAGGGATGACTTCCCTCCCAAACACCATGTTGACTCTTCTCAACTTACCCTTTTTTTTTGAACTTACCCTTTTTTTTGTTGTTACTGTTGTGGGAGCCTTATCCCCTCTAAAAACATAGTTGAATCTAATGAGTGATGAATGCTGTAACAAAGGGATTTTTCAGTTTTTCTGCTTTGGAGCAGCTTAGGCCCAAAGGAAGAGTCAGGGACTTCTGTATAATTTTGCCGGTAGCACCAAGAAACACCTGGATGTGTCTGAAAACGTCACCTCTGGTTCAGACACTTGTGTGTTCTGTGTGGAAGCACCCAAGTCTCCCATGGGCATTCCTGCCCTCCCAGCCTTTCCACATCTCTCCCAGCCTTTCCACATCTCTCCCAGCCTTTCCACATCTCTCCCAGCCTTTCCACATCTCTCCCAGCCTTTCCACATCTCTCCCAGCCTTTCCACATCTCTCCCAGCCTTTCCCCATCTCTCTCATCCTCTGTGGATGTCATTCCTGTCACTCCTGGGGTTGGTAGTGTAGCCTCAATGCTGTTGTTTTTCTCTTTGGGCTTGGGATTTGATCCATGCGCATTCTGGTGGATGCTGGTCACTTTTACCTCCCCCTTCCCCTGGAAGTTGGCCACACTTTGTTCACAAGCTCAGCCTATTTCTGCCTTCCTACAAAGCTTGTACTCTGAAATTTAGGGTGCCACAAATATTCTCACTTGTATCAGTTTATAAGATACTGTTAAGCCAACAGAGTTACTTATCCTGCATTTTCACTTCCTCTACTGTATTCCTCTGGAATTCTAGCCTAGAAAGACGTGTCTCTCTGTCTCGACCTCATTGCCTATTTTTATGCACCCTGCTTGAATTTGGCTTAACTTCTTAAAGATGTCCTGTTTCCTACTTGAATTTTAGTGATTTCTATCTTACTGTTTTCTTAGGTTACAGAGTTTTAGTGATTTAACTCTTGGAAGATACACTCCTGAGCCTCTCCTGGACTACCTCTCCCCAGTTTGTACTTTAAGACATCACCCATGTTTCATCTGAGGTGCCAGGGAACTGTTTGCACTTCAGGGAATCCTGTTCATGTATAGACTCAGCTATTCCAGAAGTTCCTCCAGACCTGAACAGGTGCTAACCCTCTCCCACGTTCTGGCATCCTCAGTCATGCTTCACAGCTTCTCTAATTTCCTGGCCACCTTTATTCATGGAATCTGAGGCATTTCAGAGATGTCCAAGTCCAGACATCCTACCACAGACAATGTGGTCTTCACCTTCTTAACTGACAGCTTTAATTTTGCTTCCTGAATTCCTCATCCTCACCCAGTTGTTTTTATCCCTTAGCCACCCTTGCTTTCTGCCTGGGACTCTCAGAGGAGCTGTCTAGACACTGAAGTGCCATTTTCCAGTGTGGCAGGCAGTTCTTCACTAGCACCATGAACTAATACTGGATTGTGCCTGTTGCCATCAGCTGGAATAGCCCGGGCTCAGGAACACCAGACCACCCTCTGGAGCTTACTGGCTGGATCCTTTCACCCCCTCACTTTGCTCCCCATCTGCCCTGAAACATTCCTGCTAAGTTACGTGGGATAGCCTTGAGCCAGAGTTGCTCTTTGATGTTCCCAGCCACGTACCCACCTGTGCCTGCCTGGGCTGCAGGGGCTCAGCTGGTCCAGCTTCCAGGCACTGCTGTGTCTGAGCCTGCCCTCAGCCTGTGCTGGGAGGAGCTGCAGGAGCCAGAGAGCCCTCCCTGCACTCCTGGAATTGTCTGTGCTTCATACAATTCCAAAATGGTTTGGGTTGGAAGGAACCTCAAAGCCCATCCCATTCCCCTCCCTCCATGGCAGGGACACCTTCCACTGTCCCAGGCTGCTTCAAGCCCCATCTAGCCTGGCCTTGGACACTGCCAGGGATCCAGGGGCAGCCACAGCTTCTCTGGGCACCCTG
Organism: Orthonyx spaldingii; assembly: GCA_013397795.1. Lineage (NCBI taxonomy): Eukaryota > Metazoa > Chordata > Aves > Passeriformes > Orthonychidae > Orthonyx > Orthonyx spaldingii. Next base: position 47,718 of record VZTJ01001484.1, read on the forward strand.
TGCCAGGGCCTCACCATGTTCACAGGGAACAATTCCGTCCCAATATCCCATCTCACTCTGGCAGTGCTCTCTGCTCTCAGTGTTCTCCTCTCACTGCTGGTACACGTTCAGATATCTATAAGAATTTGATTTCTGGCACCCCACCAAACAAAATGGGATTTAGATCTCACTCCTATCACTTTATTTGCATACCCCCAGTCCTCACTGCTAAATTTCTGGGCAGATTTGTGTCTTCCTCACTGAACAGTGTGCTGAGTTGAGCAGTGGTACCCGTGTTCTTCAGGATAGAAGTGGAAGGCCATTCTTTACGAGAAGCTTTGTGTGTACCTGCTACAAGAAAACAAAAACTCCACATAAATTATCGACTGTTCCCCTAAACCCTCATGAATTTTTAAATCCAGAGATTGTTCCAAAGGCATCCTGGTAAGTACTAGGATACTTAGTACAAGCCCAGAGGTGAGGCCTGAGGTAAAAGGAGATTGTCTTCTTTCAGCACATTCCTAACAGCACTTTTTGGGTCACTTTTTGAGTCTGCACTGAGGCAGATATGAGGAGAAAGAACCAAAGTCCTGAATGTTGAGTTTGGGGGAAAGTGAGCTTCTCAGGGGCAGATTCTTGGTTGCTCAGTCCTCATCTTGCCTTTCATGCTTTCTCTTCTCCAGACTTTGTTCCAGTTATCCCCAGAAGCTGCTGGTCCCTGTCTGGATCACTGACAAGGAGCTGGAGAATGTAGCTTCGTTCAGGTCATGGAAGAGGATCCCTGTGGTGGTGTACAGGTAAACGCAAACCCAAATTCCCTCCTTCAAACCTGTGACAGCTGCCATGTCCTTGCAGTCCTGCAGGGGCTGTGGGACAGGGGGAACAGGAGGGCTGTTTATCCTTCTGCCTCCTGCCTGCAAACGCGGTGTTCCCAGGGCTCCTTCTCCCAGCACCGTCTGCAACAGGGTGTTTTCCAGAAGAGAGAAGCAGTGTTCCAGAACTGTCCTTTCCTGCTTTCAGCTAGGTTTGAAGGTGTAGGTGACTTTCTTCCTATGGGGTATGTTGCAAGATGAGGTCAAATCAAAGTTCTCTCAGAGTTTCAAAATCTTTCCACACATTCATCCTTGTCTGGCTACTACTTTGAAAAGAAATCTGAGCCAAAAGGAGTCTGCTGGGTGCCCTGTGCTCAGCAGGGCGTGCAGGCCCGGACAGACCTGGGAATGCCCAAATCTGCAGCTTCTCACCAGGGGCAGTGCAGGGCCAGGAGCTGATCTCAGGCCACTGATCTCTGCTCCTTGATGACCAGGGACAGGACCCAAGGGGACACCTGGAGCTGTGATAGGGGAGGTTTAGGTTGGATATCAGGAAAAGTTCTTCCCCCAGAGGGTGCTGGGCACTGCCCAGGCTCCCCAGGGAATGGTCCTGGCCCCGAGGCTGCCAGAGCTCCAGGAGCATTTGGACAGTGCTGCCAGGGATGCACAGGGTGGGGTTGTTGGGGGTCTGTGCAGGGACAGAGGTTGGACTGATGATTGTTGTGGGTCCCTTCCAGTTTAGGCTAATCTATAATTCTATGAAATATTCCCTGACCAGCCTTCCAGAAATAATCTAGAGGGGGATGCAGGAGGCCAGGCAGCCAATGGAGCAGGGCTCTCCCGGCTAGGGACTGGTTCCTCATTAAATGTGTCTCCTGGGAGACTGACATGGTTGAAACCAATGGGAGGCTGATGGAAAGGGGCACCCAGGCAGTTGTGCTGTTGTAAAGTGTAAATTGTGGTTTGTAGCCTCAGACTCTGTTAGCACTTACCAATCCAAACATAAAAAACCTTAAAATATCAGAGCTGTATTGGAAAATACAAAAGTCAGGAAGCAAAACCAGTGAATTTACAGGTACCTTAACTCTGCCTCCTCCCATTTTATGGCTTGCTGTTGGATGTGGTAGAGCAGTGTGTATTCCTCCTAGAACTGAATTCTGCAGCAGAGTGGGAATGAGCACAGCTTATCCGATGGAGCCTTTCCCTCCTTGTAGCCAACTCAGCTAAGAAGTTACTTGTATTTGTGATTCCTTTTGCTAAAAATGACCTGGTGTTGGAGCCTGTCCCACTGTGTCTCCCCACCCGAGGGCAAAGCCGTGTCTTTTTCCTACTCCAGCAATTATTTTGTTCCTTGCTTTATATCTCTGTAATGGTACCCATTAATTTACGAGCTGAGTGCAACCCTTTGCAGCCTGGGATCAGATTAGAAGACGCTGACAAGTGATGTTACAAGATGGGGCAAGTGCTTGCCCATGTGTCTCTGATTTTCATGCACTTTTTTTAGCCTTTGCCCTTAGATCGAAGTCCTTGAGGCAGGAGGGTCCTTGAGGGTCGTGGCTGCTTCTGCAGTGCCTTGTGCTGTGTGGAACTGAAGAGCCTCACACTCAGCTCCTCCTCCTCACTTGGAGTGCAGGAGAGAGTGGATGGGTGCCTGCATGCCAGGGACTCTGATAGACCTCAGAGCTTTTGGATAAGGCTGATCTCACTGGGTCACAGTCAGAGCTGTAAAACATGACACCAAAGGTACCACACTATCAGATTTCTTTTAAAAAGTATAATTTAGCTATTAAGCAAGCAGAAGTTCAGGTCTCCATCTCAGTCCACGGTGGAGATGTGCAGAAGAGATGCAGGAGCCTCCAGGCACAATCCACTTCTAAAACAAGGCAAAGGATGCAATCAATTGTTTAGCTGAGTGCAGAGCAGACGGGCACAGCGTGGCAGTTCTGGCTCTGTCTGCTCAGCCACCTTGAGGAGACCTTGGGCCTGTGGCAGTGGGAATGCTCCTCCCGACAGCGGGCACTGCTCCAGCCCCATCGCTCCCAGGCTCTCATACCGTGCCACAGTGAGACAGGAGTTTATCCCGAAGATTTGGGAAATGGAGGCACTTAGACACACACATATCTCAGCTGAGAACCTTTAGGCTCAGCTCAGTAAACCCTCTCCAAGCTCTTTGTTGTGCTTTAAGTCAAGTTCCTTAACTTATGAGTGCTCATCTATGTCCAGGAAATAACGGAGACTTGGGAAATCACAGAATCATGGAATGGTTTGGGTTGGAAGGGACCTTGAGAATTGCCTACTTCCAACTCCCCCACTACCTTCCACTAAACCAGGTATTAATTAATCCATTGTGGAGGACTGTTGTTGTGGGTTAAATATCATGTACTGACAGTATCAGATATGCTCGCCTTGTTCTCAGAATCAATCTGTGAGGAAAAACTTGACTGATAGACTACAGAGGAACCTCATATTGCAGCTTTGAATCATGAAAGGGTCGTGAATCATTAAAATTAAACTGAGGATTCCTAAAGAATAATTTGCTCCATGTAAGTTAAAACACTCTGGCACTTTCTGCCATTCCAGTTTCAAGAAAGGAACTTTTACCTTTGAGGAAAACCTCCCCAAAACTCCCAGGTAAGAAAGAGCCTTAAATGGTTCCTGTGCTTGTGCTAGGGTGATGTGCAGGGAAGGCAGAGTCAGGCTCTGGTGCTCTCCTGCCCTGGGAAGCTCCTGGCAATCTCAGCTGTGGTTTTGGTTCCTCTGCTGGCACCTGCTGTGCTTTCTGCTTGCTGGTGGCTTCACACTCATTGGTGCTGCCACATTTCCTCATTCAGTGGCAGGTCACTGTGTCCCTTGAAGGTCCCCAGCAGTTATTCCAGTGCTCAGAGGTTTGTGTTACCCAGAGTTTTGTGAGTTCAGCGCGACCCTGGCGCCATGGGCAGCTCTGCACGGAGCGGCTGCTGTGCCCCGCGCCCTGTCCTGCTCCCAGGCTGCCTGCTGGGAGCAGTGCCTGGCACAGCCCCTGCCTTTCCCAAAAACATGCTCAGGCGCTATCTGGGAAAGTGCTGCTTGGCACAGGCCAGGAGCTGTGGGTGGCTCACAAACAGGCTTGGATGATCACAGGCTGGTGCTTAAGTCCACACCTTGGCTCTGTTTCATTTACTACTATAAACAAAGCCTTTGCTGCCTCTGTTATCCATCCTTGAGTGATCCTGAAGGCAGGAATAGATCTCCTGGGTGTGACTGCTCTGCAAGTCACCTTGCAGAGCAGACCAGCACTGAAAGCAAAGGTCCCCATGGTGTTTTGGCTTGGCCAAATGTGAACATTACTTCTTTGGAAGGCTTCAGTTTAAAGTCTTCATTATCTGTGAGATGTCGTTAAGGAAGCTACATGAACTAACAGATGGCAGGGATGGATGGGATATTGGGAAGGAATTGTTCCCTGTGAGGATGGTGAGGCCCTGGCACAGGGTGCCCAGAGAAGCTGTGGCTGCCCCTGGATCCGTGGCAGTGTCCAAGGACAGGTTGGATGGGACTTGGAGCACCCTGGGATAGTGGAAGGTGTCCCTGCCATGGCAGGGTGTGGGATGAGATGGGTTTTAAGATCCCTTCCCACCCAAACCATTCCTTGATTCTGTGATCTCCAGCAATTCTGCAGGAGGGGTGGTGGGATGGTTGAGTATGGTTGGTGTGTGGGTCTGGTTCAGGGCTGTCCAGTTCGTTTTCCCATCTCCCAGAAGGATCAGGCACCAGGAACAGCACCTCAGGGAAACGTAAAAAACAGGACAGGGATGCAGGTACTCTTCCCTGGGGCATATTTGGAGCATCTGCTATCTTAGATTTCCTACACCCATTTGGGGGAATGGGTGACTGTGTCTCGTGGTCACTTGGTGAACCTGCCACCAAGTGTTTTGGAACCAGTTGGTAGTTCCACATTGCACTGTGGCAGTGAATCTACTCTTTGGGTTTTTTTGTTGTCCAATAAATACTTGTGTTTCTGAAACCTGTGTCATGACCATTCCAGTGCTGGCTTGTGTCTGTGCCACCCGTCTCTGGAGGTTGGTTTGACTACAACATGATCCTTTTTGAGATGGATTGTTGAGAAGTTGGTGTCATTTTAGGATGGTTAAGATGTGAAGCCATAATATTTTCTGTCTTACTTCTTTCCCAATAGCTGTTAGCACATCCTTAACCTTCGTGCTTCTCTTGAGCAGTGAGCAGAGGCTTTTGAGAACTCCCCTATGACTTCAAAGCCTTTGGGATTTGACTGCGGATTTGCATCAAACTGCTCCGTGTCACAGCTGGGGTTATGTTTTGATCATCTGTAAATATTCTTTACTTATTAATACTAAATTTCACACTCTCTGGGTCATTCTCTATCACCAGCAGCTTTGTCACCTCACAGTCCCTTCCCTTTCCAGGCCGGTTGGGAATGACTTGACCAGTGTGTTCATATGAGAAATGCACTGATTTCTGCTTCAGGCCTCCTGCCAGGTGTCAATAAGCACAGCCAGGGTAGGGTTCACATTTAGGGGTTGTTGATAAACACCAGCTCAGGCCTCCACCCAGAAACTCCCTGGTCCGATCTCGAGAGAACTCATCTTCGTAACTTACAGGTGATAAGTGAAATGGTTTAACAATGGGTCTGTAATTTCAGGGAGGAAAAAAAGAAAGAGAAGAAGATAACAGAGCAGCATTAACATCAAGTGGAAGGTGTCCCTGCCCATGGCAGAGAGGTGGAACAAGATGATCTTTAATGTCCCTTCCAACCCAAACCATTCACTGATTCTCTGAAATAACTATTACTTTCCCAAAATACAATCATAATAATTTAAAGTTCTTCTCTCTGGTTTAATATATAAATACTGACCTATCTATATACAATAATATTTATTTTATATATTTATAGGTTATAGGCTATATTTATATATATGAATAGAAGTCAGAGGTTGGACTTGAGAATCTTGAAGGTCTTTTCCAATCTAAATGATTCTATATTATTGTAAATAAAAATGTGAGGCTGGTTTAGCCTTGGCATCAGTGCTGTAGTGGTGAAAAATGTTTATTTGAGATTCCCTGCCCTCTTTCACTGCTCGGTGAGAGTCAGAGCTGTAGATGAAGCAGTTGCTGCAGCAGATGGAGTAGTTGCAGGCAGGAATAGCCAGTGCTGGCCGTGCACAGGGCCTGTCCCGGGCCCCACAAGGCTCTCTGTCCGCAGGCACATGCGCAACGGGGCGGTGATCGCGCGCTGCAGCCAGCCCGAGATCAGCTGGTGGGGCTGGCGGAATGCCGACGACGAGTACCTGGTGACGTCCATCGCCAAAGCCTGTGCCTTGAACCCCGGGGCCAAGGCACCAGGCGCTGTGCCGCACGCCGGGGGCAGCGACAGCAGCGAGCCCTGCGACGCCGACTTCGGTGAGACAGCCCCGCCATCCCTCCCAGACAGGGAATCCTCGGTGCTCCCAGCACTGCAGAGCGCTGCCAGGGCTGGCCCGGGCCAGGATTTCACCCCAGTGTCCAGTGGAGAGCCTGGGCCCCATCGTGCTGTGGCCGCAGTGTGTGAGTGGCTCTCTGGGCTCAGTCACTGTGGCACTGGGGTGGTGGTGGGAGGGAAGGAGGGAGGTGCTGGGAGCTCAGTGCCTGTGTGTCCCTGCAGACTCATCCCTGACGGCGTGTTCAGGTGTGGAAAACGCGGGGACCCCTCAGAAGCTGCTGATCCTTGATGCCAGGTCCTACACAGCAGCCGTGGCCAACAGGGCCAAGGGAGGCGGCTGCGAATGCGAAGGTACCGAGGGCCAAGAACATCCCAGAGCATCTTCCTCTTGGGCCTGGCAATGAGTCCTAGGGCACAGCTGGGGTCGGGTCACCATTTTGGTACTTGGTCTCTGGGGGCATGGTCCTGCACAGGGATCTGGATGGGCTGGATCAAGAGGCCAAGGCCAGTTGGATGAGGTTCAATAAGGCCAAGTGCTGGGTCCTGCATTTGGGTCACAACCGCCCAACTGGAATGCTCTAGGCTGGGGCAGAGTGGCTGGTAAGCTGCCCAGTGGAAAAGGACCTGGGGATGCTGGTTGGCAGCAGCTGAACATGGGCCTGGGTGTGCCCAGGTGAGCAAGAGGTCAATGACACCTGAGCTGTACCAGCAATGAGGTCCAAAAGGTCACAGGGCAGTGCCTTACCTGGGCACTGCTGAAGCACATCCAATCCTGGAGTCAGTTTTGTGCCCCTCAGAACAAGAAAGACCGTGGGGAGGGAATGGAGCTGGGAAGGGTCTGGAGCACCAGGAGCTGCTGAGGGAGCTGGGAAAGGGGCTCAGCCTGGAGAAAAGGAGGCTCAGGGGGACCTTCTGGCTCTGCACAACTCCCTGACAGGAGGGGGCAGCCGGGGGGGTCGGGCTCTGCTCCCAGGGCACAGGGACAGGAGGAGAGGGAACGGCCTCAGGCTGGGCCAGGGGAGGTTCAGGTTGGATATTGGGGAAATTTCTTCATGGAGAGGGTTGTTCAACCCTGGCACAGCTGCCCAGGGCAGTGCTGAGTCCCCACCGCTGGAGGAGTTTAACAGCCCTGTGGATGTGGCACTTGGGGACATGGGGCAGTGGTGGCCTTGGCAGTGCTGGGAAATGGTTGGACCTTGGAGGGTTTTCCCAACCTCAGTGACTCCATGGACACCAGCAGTGGTGTGAGGGGCGGCTGCACTGAGCTATGGAGGAGATTGCTGCAGCAGAGTTGAATTCGATGACTCTTGTGGGTCCCTTCCAACTCAGAATGTTCTGTAGCTCCTGTAGCTCTCTCTGAATGTTCTGTGTCTCGTGTCAGAGTATTACCCCAACTGTGAAGTCGTGTTCATGGGCATGGCCAACATCCACTCCATCCGGAACAGCTTCCAGTACCTGCGTGCTGTCTGCAGTCAGGTGCCAGACCCCAGCAAGTAAGTGACTCTTCTCTAGCTGAGTTTGATGCCATATCTGTCAGTGACCTGGGGGGTTTCACTCCTTTTTCCTTTTTTTATCCTGGGTTTCTAGCTGAGAAAATAGAGGGATAGGAAAGTGCTCACAGTGCTTGAATGCTGCTAATTTTGATCCATTAATCCAGAAGGGATTGTGGCACTGTCTCAGTGTCACTTGGCTGTGTGTGTCCTCTGGGGGTTTCTAAAACATGGCTGTATTTGAGAAAAATTAAATTTACCGTTGGATTCTTCGCCCTTCTTTCCAGGCTGCCTGGCTCCTCTGGGACATGTTTTAGAAAAGACTGATTTTCACCGAGCACTCCAAGAAAATTGAAATTAACATGTTTTTTTTTTTCTTCAGTGGAGAGCTAAGCAACCATTTTCTTGCTTTTTTCCCCCCTGCCAGCTGGCTGTCAGCCCTGGAGAGCACCAAGTGGCTGCAGCACCTGTCTGTCATGCTGAAGGCAGCAGTGCTGGTCTCCAGTGCTGTGGACAGAGAAGGGCGTCCAGTGCTGGTTCACTGCTCCGACGGCTGGGACAGGACTCCACAGATTGTGGCGCTGGCAAAGATTCTCCTGGACCCTTACTACAGGACCATGGAGGTAGGATTGTGCTCTGCTGCAGTTCACGTCTGTTCAAAGGCAGCTTTTGTCTCGGAATCCCTGTGGAAAGGAGCAGGATTGCATTTGGAAATAAGCTTAGCGATGTTTCCAAGCTGCTGTGGTGGGTGTCGGGTTTTTCCTGTTCTCTTCCTGCCTGTTTGGGGTGAACTGTTCCTCACTCCTCTGCCCAGCCTGGGGAAGTGCTGTGGGAAATACCATCCTGTGCTCAAAGTTCAGCTGCTTCCTGTTCTGAATTGTCCGAGCTGGTTACTGCACAGACATAATAACTGTTAGTTTGTGTCTGGAAACCTCCAACGCTGGTGAGCTTTGCTCCCACAGCAGGCACCACAGCAGCCTCCTTCCCAGGCCTTCCTGGTGGATGGGGTTTGCTTTGTCCTGCCACGTGTCCTCAGCAAAGGGTCTGCAGTTGTTTTTTCCTTTTCTTTCACAGGGCTTCCAGGTGCTGGTTGAATCAGACTGGCTGGATTTTGGTCACAAATTTGGAGATCGCTGTGGACACCAGGAAAAGGTGGAAGATCACAACGAGCAGTGCCCAGTTTTTCTCCAGTGGCTGGATGCTGTTCATCAGCTTCTGAAGCAATTTCCCTGCCTCTTCGAATTTAACGAAGCTTTTCTGGTAAGAAATGCATGTGCAAACATGCCTTTATGCCAGATGTGAGCAGAGGCAGAGGGAAGGTCATGATGTTTTGCAGTATCAGAGCTGAAAGAAAAGAGGTCTGCAGAAACTGGGAGATTGTGAGTGATCACAGAATCCCAGAATGGTTTGGGTTGGAAAGGACCTTAAAGCCCATCTCGTTCCATCCATCCCCTGCCATGGGCAGGGACACCTTCCACTGTCCCAGATTGCTCCATCCAGCCTGGCCTTGGACACTTGCAGGGATGGGAGAGCCACAGCTTCTCTGGGCAATCTGTGCCAGGACCTCGCCACCCTCACAGGGAACAATTTCTCCCTAACATCTCATCTAAATATGTTTTCTTTTAGTTTAAAACTGTTCTCCCATGAGGGGGTGGTGAAGGGTTTATATTGTCTGGTTTTTCTGAATCCCTTCTCCAGTCCTTTTCCAGCCCAGGGAATCCAGATGCCAGCAGCAGCACTGGATTGATTTGTGTATCTCAGAGCTGTATGGGTCTGACACATTTGAAAAAATTAAAATAGGAAAAAAAATTATTCTCTATCTTAACAAAAAATGCAGGAGAGGATTCTAGAGGGTCATTTGGTTCTAGAGGGATGGGTTTGGTATCAGTTGAGTGTTGCTTTTCCTTCAGTTTAAGTGATGCCTGTCCTGCCCAGTGTGGAAGCAAGGACAGCAGTGAGGTCATCCAGGGCAGGCAGTTCATGAGCCGTCCCAGAGGAGGGGAAGAAGTGTCCCCTGTAGGCAGGAGGCCCCTTTTCCTCATGGCTCTGAGAGTTGCTCCCATCCCTGCCACAGGTGAAGCTGGTGCAGCACACGTACTCCTGCCTGTACGGGACCTTCCTGGGGAATAGCCCCTGCGAGCGGGAGATGCACAACATCTACAAGCGCACGTGCTCCGTGTGGTCCCTGCTGCGGGCTGGCAACAAGAACTTCCACAACCTGCTCTACATGCCCGGATCTGAGCAGGTCAGTAGGGCTCCTGGCCCAGCTCCCCAGGCCTTTCCCCGGGCAGGCCCTGGGAGGGCTGGGGGTTCCCTGGCACGGGTGCTGACGTGGGTGTGTCGCAGGTGCTGCATCCTGTGTGCCATGTGCGTGCCCTGCACCTCTGGACAGCCGTGTACCTGCCGGCCTCCTCGCCTCATCCCCTGGGACAGGACGACATGGACATCTACCTGCCCCCCGGGTCTCAGAGCCAGGACTTCAGTGGCCGGTGTTTGGACAGGTAAGAGCTCAGAGCTTCAGGCTTAGGGTGTTGCCTACCCACTGATCTTCCTGCCTTTCTTGTAGTTTCCCTGTTGTTCTCATCTTCCTTGTGGGAGCAAGAGCTCTGTAGCAGTGTCCCAGCCACTCGGAGAAGGTGTGGAGGTCCCTGCTGCACCTCAAAGGCAGGAGGCCACACTGTGGTGTTGTGCATTTCAGCTCCTGCAGCTACGCTGCCCCTCTGCGCCCACCGCCGGAGCTGTAATGGGGAATATTTCCCTGCCCTCATCTCAGTTTTGACTGAAACCAGGGAAGTTTCGGTGGATTTATAGTGAGATTTGCTTTGCTTTTGGGTTCTAGATTACCAAAGACAAGATCTATGGATGACCTGCTCTCAGCCTGTGACTCCAGCAGCCCTCTGACCCGCACATCCAGTGACCCCAACCTGAACAACCACTGTCAGGAGGTGCGGGTGGGCTTGGAAGCCCGGCATGCCAGCACTGAGGGGGCTGAAGGTGCTGCAGTGCCCACAGGAGAGGCACAGTCCATGGAGGAGAAGGAGGAGAACCCTCTCCTGCAAGGCAGCAGCCGTGCTGAGCACAAAGGACAGAGCAGACAGCTGGGTGGCCAGGCTGCTGTGCCAGCCAGCAGTGTCCCTGTGAAGGCAGAAAAGGGAAATGGAACACACGTGGAGGAACTGGATGGCATAGGTCCAGCTCCAGATCCTTCTGGACAGGAAAACCGTGACAAAGTTTCTACCAGTTGTGGAAAGCAATTGGAAACCTGTCCCCAGGAACCTTTGAAGGCTGCTGGCACTGTGTCCAATGGAGGAGGCTGCCCCAAAAGAATCACCACCCAGCAAGACATTCCTAGCCAGGAGTCCCTGGCACCAGGCTCCCCTTCTCAGGACATCTCAGGTCCTGCCCCGGGCATCCCGTGCCCGGATAGAGACAACAAGGGCAGAGGTGATGCTGGCCGGAGCATGCCCTTGGAGGAGCCTGGCCGGCCAGGAAGAGTCCTGCTGGAGCAGTGGCGCAAGCCCATTTCCCAGAGCCAAAGCAGCGAGTTCTCCTTCCTGGGGTCCAACTGGGACAGTTTTCAAGGCATGGCAACATCGCTCCCCAACGGGGAGTCCGCACCCAGACACTTCCTCTCCTATGGCTGCTGTAGCAAGAGGCTGAGCTGCAAACCCCTGCGGGCCCCAGGCCTGTGCCTCAGTGGCCCATGGTCTGGCAGAGAGGTCGGGAAGCCCTCGGCCTGCGCTGGCCACGTGGGCACACATTTCGGGAAGCCCGGCCGTTTGTGGCTGCCCTGCCACCTGAAACAAGCCTCTGGTCCCAAGCACATGCTGCCAAAATGTCCTTCTCCCGTGCCTCCTGTGTACCTGGACGACGACGGGCTGCCCTTCCCCACGGATGTGATCCAGCACCGGCTGCGGCAGATCGAGGCCAGCTACAAGCAGGAGGTGGAGCAGCTGCGCCGGCAGGTGCGGGAGCTGCAGCTGCGCCTGGATATTCGCCACTTCTGTGCGCCCCCGGCCGAGCCCCCTGTGGACTACGAGGACGATTTTGTGAGTACAGCCTCCCACACCCCACACCGGGTTCCTGCACCCTGCACACCTCCCTGTCCAACCCACAGCTCCCCATCCCTCTGTTTCCTCAGCCATGTCCCCATCCTGGCCATGTCCTCACCCACCCAGAGGTATCTCTGCTGCTCAAGGACCAAACTCCTACACACTCATGGGTGCTTTGCCCCTTGTCTGGGGGCTCGGGAGCCACCCAGGTGCCCCTCCCCAGCACAGAGTGTGCGGAGCAGGGAGTGCCCTGGAGGGAGTGCCCTGGAGCAGAGGGGATTGCTGACCCGCTCTCATTTTGCAGACATGTCTGAAGGAATCAGATGGCAGCGACACGGAGGATTTCTGCTCTGACCACAGTGAGGACTGTTTGTCAGAAGCAAGCTGGGAGCCTGTGGACAAGAAGGAGACTGAGGTGTGTGTCCCATGGTGAAGCTATGATACAGTAGGAGGGAATGTTTTTGCAGCTGACCTGGGTGGGCAGAGCAGCAGAGAGGTCTGGAAGTGAGGCACTGAGCAGCCTCCTATGTCCTTGACACATCCTCTGCTGCTGCTGGCTCAGGTGGGCTGGGCTCACTCTGAGGTGTGGCCCAAACCACCCCCAGCCTGCCCAGAGCTGTGGCTGGGGGTTACAGACAGGAGCTGACTGGTGTCTGCCCTAGGTCACACGGTGGGTTCCAGACCACATGGCCTCACACTGCTTCAACTGCGACTGCGAGTTCTGGCTGGCCAAACGGAGACACCACTGCAGGTAAAAATGTCAGCGCTCTGGGCCCCTTCTCAGCCTGGTGTCACAAAATGCCCCTTTGCCAGGTCCGTTCCCTCTAGCTCCCAGGAGAAGGTTTTTGGTCTTTCCACTACATGCCAGACCTCATCAGTTCCCAGCAGAGTTCTGTTCTACATTGTTCTTGTTTCTGTTTTCCCAAGGCCTTTGATCCCTGTTCTGGACAGCAATGAGTCCCTGTCAGCACTGGCAGTCTGCTTGCTCTGCAGACCACAGTATAAGAAACACGTTTACAATCCTCAGTCAGGCTGGTGCTTTTCCCTGACCTGGACCCTTTGTGCTTGCTGAAGTTCTGCTGTGGTGGTCCCAGCTCTCTTCTCACTGGTTTTCTTGCTCTTTGACAGGAACTGTGGGAACGTGTTCTGTGCTAGCTGCTGCCATCTGAAGCTGCCCATCCCTGATCAGCAGTTGTATGACCCTGTCCTCGTTTGTAACTCCTGTTATGACCATATCCAAGTGTCTCGTGCTAGGGAGCTCATGAGCCAACATATGAAGAAACCCATCGCCACAGCTTCCAGCTGAATGCCAGACAAGGGACCTGTCTAAGCCCAGCCATTTCTCTCATGGGTTTGAAGGGTGACTCTGCCTCCAGGGTAACTGTGAGGGCCTTTGGTGCAACACTTGAACACCAAGCTGGAATGCACTGTGTGCAGCAGCCTCGCTGCCGGGCTGGAGCAGAGGAGCTCAGATCAGAGAGTTCGCTGTGTCCCCACCCCGGAGCCGGGGACCCGTGTGCTGTAGCCCTGACGACCTAGGGTTGAGAGAGGATTACAACCTCTTCCTTTTGTGGGCTGGAAAGCAATGTTTTCACAGCTCTTGCCTGTGCAAAGCCCCCCCAAAGCAATAGAAAGGCATGTTTAGAACCACCTCCCCCTCCAAAGGCAGGCTGCTGTATGAGAAGGAAGAGGTTACGCTCCTGATGGTCCCACGGGCGTTGGAAGGGCCTGAGCCTGGAGTAGATCTGTAGATTCTCTTTCCATGAGTGTGATTTGCGATCAGCTTGGTGAACAAGACTCATTAGCCATCACTAATTGATTTTCTCTCGGGCTCTGAAGAGAAATTCATTCCAGCTGAAAAGGGCTGAGCAGTTCATGCCCATTTTCAGGCTCCGCTGGGATCGGTGTCACACTGGACTTTGTCCCTGCCCCTAGCACCATGGGGAGATGGGAGATTGGCTTTTCACTTCTGCTCTGCCCGTCTGCTTTGTCTGCGGTCGTGTCACAGTCTGGTGCTAACACAGGAATGGCACCCTGATCCTCACCTGGCATGGAAACAGAGTTTGTGTTCCTGTGTTGCTCCTCCTCCCCTTTTCTGCCCTCAGCTGTCCACTTCCTATTGCTCTTTATCCTGAAAACTTGATACCTTGAGGGTATAGGCCATAATGTGTTGTTTTACCTCCTGGAATGTGCTGTCTGGTGTATGTGAGGGTTTCAGTCCAAATGCTGCTATATATTTCTGTGCACTTAATGTAACCCGAAGAAGGGAGAATGAAGCATCGATACCAAAACGGGGTGGGGAAGGACACTGGCTGATGTAGACACTACAGTCTGTGCTTTTCACTTTAGGATGTACAGCCAAGCTGCAGTGGTAACCATGACATGTGGCATCTGTTCAGTGGTGGAAACAATCTCTCTACTTGCCCCAGTGCTACCTGAAATGCCTCTTGAACTTGACTTCTTTTTTTGTCTCCTGTACAGTGGTCAAAGTTCAGAGTTGCCAACTTGTAATTGCCTCTCTGCTTCTCCTTTAAACTAGAGAGCAGGAATCCCAACTCATCCTAAGGACAAAGAACTGGGTTTAGAAAGGAAGAAAGGTTTATAAAGTGGGCTTCAGTGGGCTTGTGATCCCTAGATCCGTCGGGGAGCATCCATCCTGCCTCCTCTGTAAGGCACCTGCAGATACTAACGAGGAAGAAGAGTTTGAAAGTGGGGCATTTCTTTGCAGAAATGTAGGTTTTCTTCCCAATATATTCTGCACCTCAGGAGCTGAGACCTCAGTATGTGGCAGGGAGGACCTGTGAGGACATTGGTCTGCTAACAAGGCAAAGGACCTGGCACTGTTGTGATCTCCCAGATCTCTCAGTAATGGTTTGTCATCTCTGTGGGAAGGAATGAAACAAGGACCGTTTCCTGCACTTTGACTCGTCAGCCTCTGGTTTTGTAAATCCTGATGTGTGAGTGAAGCTCATCCTCTGAAGACCCTGTACTTACTTAGACTCTGCTTCTTTTCCATACTGGGAACAACCAACACGGCTCTGGGAAGAGAAGGCACCTTGCTTCAGATTCTCCCGTGCCTTGTACCTTGCAGTCATTGCCAGACATGGAAGAGTGACCATTGGCCTGGCAAGAGGAGCTGGGTTTGCTCCTGTTCTGTATGTGTTGGAATGACTGCAAGTGATGAGGAAGCCAGAAACCAGGTACTGCTGGCCGTCCCATCCAGGCCATTAGTCTAAACTGCTTTTAGCTCTTGTGAGTTTCAGCGTCACAATGTGCTGGCCAAAAACTCTCCAATCAGTTCGATGGCATTGTGACAAACAAAATGTGCTGTACAACTCAATACAGTTGAAATAAAATCTCTATATTAGTGCTGCTGGGTTTGGCCCCTTCTTTCCTCTGTGGGGAATTCTGCTTGCCCAGGGCGTTTCAGGCTGCTGTCACTCACTACGTTTTCCCTTGATTAAGGCGTGTTAGGGATTTAATATCCCTTCTTGCAATCAGAATCACGGGTAGGACCCAGAACCAGCCCTCTCCCAAACCAACCTGCAGGATGTCCTTCCCAGGATAGCCAGGGCCTTCCAGCTTCTCCTATAACGACTCAAGGAGAAGTTGTTTTCTTTCTAAGGAAGAATTGTTAGGCAGGATTCCCTGCTATGAGGAAGGGCTGAGAGAGTTGGGATTGTTCACCTGGAGAAGGCTCCAGGGAGAGCTCAGAGCCCCTTCCAGTGCCTAAAGGGGCTCCAGGGGAGCTGGAGAGGGACTGGGGACAAGGGCTGGAGGGACAGGACACAGGGAATGGCTTCCACTGCCAGAGGGCAGGGATGGATGGGATATTGGGAAGGGATTGTTCCTGTGAGGGTGGGGAGGCCCTGGCACAGGGTGCCCAGAGAAGCTGTGGCTGCCCCTGGGTCCCTTGCAGTGTCCAAGGCCAGGCTGGATGGGGCTTGGAGCAGCCTGGGACAGTGGAAGGTGTCCCTGAATGAGCTTCAACTCCTTCCAACCACACCATTCTCTGATTCTTGACCCCCTCACTCCTCACGGACATTTTCCTAGCACCTGTCCCAGGTGGGTGTGTGGGTGGTCCCTCTGTGCAGGATGGTGGCTGGGACTGTTGTGCTTAGTCAGCTGGATGGTGCTGCAGGTCAGTTACAGTTTGTGATGGTGCCAGAGAGACTCTGCTGGAAAGCCTGTCCTCAGTTCAAAGATCCAGGGATCTTGAAATTCAGCAGCTCCCTGGTAAACTACTCCCACAGTTCCCTTAGGTGTTCACCTGTCAGACAGGTGGTACCTAAAGGCCTTGTATCAGAAATGTGGGGAACAGAACAGTTTGTCACATTGAAACACAAACCATTCTTCCTCACAGTCACGCCAAGTCAGCTCGGGAGGCTGTTTTTGCAGGACATTGTAAAACAATCTGAGACAAGGTATTTAAATGAGATTCTTTTTAGAAACTGGATAAATCAGTGAAATTACAGCCCTGCCAGCATTTGAATACGGATTTGTGATGTGAAATGGAATTGGTACTACCTGACTGACATGAGAATTACAAAGAGTATGGAGTGGTAGCCTCTATGGAATATGCAGTCACTGCCCCAGTGAAGCTTTGAGGAATTCCCTCAGGCAGCTGCTGACCTGAGGACGAGACTGCACTGACCATTGGCAGGGCTCCAGCCCAGTCCAATCTGATCTGTGATCAAACAGTCACATAAACTGTGGCTGGCCGGGGTCTGACCTGCTGCCCAGCACAGGTGTGACAGGCTGCTCACACTGGCACTGCCCATGGCAGTGGCTGCTCCCCGCTGTGGTGGGTGCTCTGCATCAGCAACACTGCTCAATATTAGTCATGAACAGCATTTTTACAGGAAAAAAACATTTATTATTAACTTCCATCTTTAGCAGTTCCAATGTCACCTGCAGAGGCAGAGGAAGGCTGACTGCTGGGACACAGGTGTGACCTGTTGGCTTCTTAGCCCCAGCAGGGACAACACCACAGCAGAATTTCCCCATGCACAGTTATAAATAATTATTTGTAAATAATATTTATTAAATAACAAGCTGCTGGGACACTCGTGGCTCGTGTCACATCAGCCTGGCCACACCAGTGAGGAGCACTGAACGCTGCAGGTTATTCAGCACAGAGGGAAGTGTTATCACTAAAGGAACACAAAGCCATCGTTGCCGACACGTTCAGCCTGAAGCAATCGATATCTGCCGAAATGGGTCTGAACCCAGCACAAACAAGGACATCAAAGCCTTCCCATCCATGCACCAACTGCCAGGAATTCCTGGTGAATTAACAACCAGGGCAGCGTGTGATGTGCAACGCTATCTCAGCAGCCACTGAACAAAATAAACAACATTTCGGAGCAGTGAGGAGCCAGGTCAGGCTGGCAATGGTTGGGGTTATTCAGGTGTGTTAATGGATAACGCTGAAACGGCGGGGATGTGGAGGAAGAAGAGGAAGATGAAGGTGATGCGTGGCCTTGTGAACCCTGCGAGGGTTGTGCAGGCGACAGTCCAAAGTGAGAGGCGTAGGCAGGGATGATTTCCCAGCTTTCTGAGGTGTGTGAGTGTCTGCCCAGTCCATTTTCAGTGACAAAACAGACTCTCCCAAAATTTTGGGCTTCTGTAAAAGTGAACTTGGGGAGCTGCCATTTGTTTATGGGACCTCGGGTATCTCTGTATCTCCTAAGCTAAAACAATTGTCCGTAGATAAAAGATGCTGCACACAGCCTCCCATATGTTTAAAATTATCATAATTTGAAACAAAAAAAAAGTTGCCCAAAGCAGTGCACAGCTTCAGTCTTACCGAGCTTCGGCTGCTCATGCAGCTTTAGAATCACCGAATAATTAAGGTTGGAAAACCCCTCTGAGATCACTGAGTCCAGCCCTTCCCCCAGCACTGCCAGGGCCGCCACTGACCCCTGTCCCCAAGGGCCACATCCACAGGGCTGTTACACCCTTCCAGGGATGGGGACTGTCCACTGCCCTGGGCAGCTGTGCCAGGAGCTGACCATCCCTTCAGGGAAGGAATTCCTGCTGATGTCCACCCTGCCCCTCCCCTGGCCCAGCCTGAGGCCGTTCCCTCTCCTCCTGTCCCTGTGCCCTGGGAGCAGAGCCCGACCCCCCCGGCTGCCCCCTCCTGTCAGGGAGTTGTGCAGAGCCACAAGGGGCCCCCTGAGACTCCTTTCCTCCAGGCTGAGCCCCTTTCCCAGCTCCTTCAGCCGCTCCTCATCGGACTTGAGCTTCCATTTCCTGCGTTTTTACCCTAGACCCTCCCTCAGGGCGTCACCCCCGGGCCCCAGTCGGACACGTCCCATGGGAGCGATGTGACCTGAGGGGGTGGCAGGGCTGTGAGGGCTGGGGGAGCTGAGGGTGACCTGCCCCGGTGGCTGCTCAGGCCACCCGGGCTACGGAAGGGTTGTTCTCCATGGAGGGCTCGGTCTGTCCACACCCCACAGCTCCGTGTGCTGCCCCGACACCTCCGCCCTGCTCCCTGCAGCACCATCCACCTCTAGCACACATCAGGGCATCCCAAGCTTTATTTCTGGTTACTGTTTCAGAGCAGGAATTGCCATCTGATTCCTGTGGTGTTTGCTGTGCTACATGTGGGACTTCACCTGTAATACCAAGAAAACAAAACTAAGCATTTGAGAAGGCAAAAACTCACCTCAACACCAAGTGAGGAAGAATTTAAAGATTTGTAAGAGGAAGATGAGTCATTAGAGGCTCCTTCAGTGCAGCCTGCTCTGACTGACGCACTGCAGGGCAGTGGTAGCGCAAATGCTAAGACAGGGCCTTTTGATTTTTTGGCCTCTGTTTCTATGGGATACAGTTTTACAGAGCTTTGGTTCTCAGAGTCTCAGTTTCTAGAAAGACAGAACAAGGCAAACATTTGGTTTCATATGCAGTTGAGTTCTGACAGGCTGATGATTTAGGCATGGCTTTGCTGTAAATGTGAGCTAATTTGAGAGATAAAAGATATTTTTGTTTGCAAAGCATCAGTCTGTTCCAAATGTCTTGCAACATGCAACTCTCTGTTAAACATCCAGGAACAATTCCTGTCAACCCACTGTGCTTCCTAACTTGGCATCCTGTAGTGTTGTGTTGATGTGTTAGGACTAGACAAACATCATTTCCCTATCCAAAGGTAAAATATAAACAAAGGAACTCTCAGAGGTCTGATCATTCTCTGTTAATATATGGTAAAAATACTAATTAAAATAAAAATACTTATTTTCTGCTCTTCCTGAGCAGGAAATAATCAGTCCTAAATGTTAACTCTTAATAGATTTTCAGGGCCAAGTTGTATTTATTTAGTGGTTTTTAATGATTTAATGCAAACTTGCAGAATGATGACTGTAAGTTGTCCATCTTGAGTTAGTTCCCATGACAGAATCATGGAATGGTTTGGGATGGAAGAAACCTTAAAGACCATCCAATTCCACCCCTCTGCCATGGGATGGGACACCTTCCACTAAACTGGGTTGTTCCAAGCTGTGTCCAACCTGGCCTGTCAGAGGACAAAAAGAGGTAAATGTGAGGCTATTTTTAAAGATTCCTTTAGAGTGAGAGTTGGGAACTCCAGGGTGAGAAAGCCTGGCTGCTGGATGAACCTTGGTGTAAACTATCCTGAAATTTGTACTTCGCATAGGACATCTCTGCGGAAGAGGCACAAATGCAGGTGTTATTGTAGGAATTCAGTGAGCACAGGGATCCTGGGTGTTGCTGTCAGTGTCCAAACAAAGTCACCACGGCCTCTAATAGGAATCAAACTATCACAGCTTAAGAGCTCATTTAATGGAATAATCAGCAAGAGAGGAAATTAAGAGAAAAATAAAAAGAATAGCTACAAAATGACAAAATGGCAAAATTTGGGATATTTTTGTCTAGACTGAACTAGTTGAGCTGACTGGAAAAAAAAAGGTGACTTTGAATTTTTATTCTTAACAAAATGCCTTGTCATAAAGTGCTTTTAAGGTCACCTGGAGGATTTGGACATTGCCCTTCCCCGAGCTGTCCAGGAGCTGCCAGCCCTGGAGTTCTGGTAAAGCCTGGTTTGTGATTTCCAGGGCATTTTACCATCTTGTCAGGTTTAACACACAGCACTTTCTGAATGACTTTGCTCTGGTTTAGTGGCTCCTGCCCATGGGGATTTGCAGCACATTTCTGAGCACTGGTGACTGAGCTTGGAGGAGACTGAGCCCTGCACAGGGCTGGGCTGGCACTGCCCTCATGCCACTGCAGCAGCTCCTGTGCTCAGGGCTGGGACACAGCTTGGGTCTGAGCCAGCTATGCTGCAGCAAAGGTGTCCTTCTCCCCAAAACTGTGGAGCTTCAGCTCCTTGTGCTGCCTTTCCCTGCCTGGGAGAAGTCCCCGACACGTTTCACTTCCTCGCATACCCCCTGCAGCCGCACTGCAGACTTAGGGCACTTCTATCATCAGGGCAGTTTCTTTCCATGCTTTTACATAACAGCCTCATCCCTGAGGCAGGAAGAGTCCCAAACCTTTCCAGATAAAGGAGTTTCCACTCTGGCTGCTTCAGCAATGGGCTCAGTCCGCTGCCACTCCCGTTCTCCCACCCCGCACATCCTCCGTGCAGGACTCAGGCCCATCAGGTATGAAATGGATTTTTGCACTTGCTTGTCAAAAAGAGAGTTAAAAGTGATACTTTTACACATATTTCTGCAATGCTCTGTCGTGTGTATAGCTCAAGCGAGAATCGGATAGGAAGCGGAAAGCCTAAACAGAAGAGAAACCTTTAAAGCCAAAAGATTCTCTGATTTGAGTTCCTGTCCTTCCTCCAGATTTTCAGCATTCCCTGGTGATTTCCAGACAGCCCCTGCTGAGGTTAAAGGGTGAGAAGAAAAACATTGGTCCACAACTAGTCACTGTTAGGCTAACATTCTTTTTTTTTTTTAATTAAGCAAAATTAGGACAATAAAGAAATGATGATGTGTTCAAAAGTTCTTGGTCTCTTGTTTTCCCAGGTTATGTTTTTAAAGGCAAAGATTAGTCAAAAGTGTAGAATAGTTCATTCTGCTCATATTTTTTTCTTGCCTAAATTCATGTTGTATTTTTTATGCACTGAAGAGCAGAAAGTACAAAAGTCTTGACTTTTTCCTTTTGTCCAAAATGGTTCTGCTAAAATTTTCAGTCTCACTGAAATGTTTTTATTCTTCAGAAGAGAAGCTGAAGCAAGTTATTGTCGCTGTTGAACTGATAGCGAAGGGACACACGAATCTTGAGAGAATGCTGAGTGAGTTTATTTAATTAATAACAGATTTATATACATGTGAGAAGGCTATTCGGATTGGCTGAGAGTCCTCCACCCCCCTGGATTGATTGGCCCCAGGCTCTGACTGTCTGTTTCCAAAAGCCACTCTCAGTAACATGGAACTTATCTTACATTTAGTAAACTTCAGTAAAAGAAGGGAAGAATTCCCATGGGAAAGAGTCTGTGCTGTCACAAGTTATTAGAAAAAAATCTTCCCCATGAGGGTGGGCAGGCCCTGGCACAGGGTGCCCAGAGAAGCTGTGGCTGCCCCTGGATCCCTGGCAGTGCCCAAGGCCAGGTTGGATATTGGGGCTTGGAGCAGCCTGGGACAGTGGAAGGTGTCCCTGCCATGGCAGGGGTGGCCCTGGGTGGACTTTAAGGTCCCTTCCAACCCAAATCATTCTGGGATTCTGTGGTTCCGTGTATCCCTTAATCTCTCCACTCCCCTGTCTTCTGGACATTGTAACATACAGAATGCTGAAAGCTTATTTCTTCTCATGTCCCCATAAAAACATCTTCTTCCCTTCATCTTAGGGGAACAGCACCAAGATTAGCTTATTTGCAAAGTGATACTTCATCTTCAAATACATATTTCCTAAGTGAGGGGACTAAAGAATGTATTTTCAACCTTATTCTTGACTCTTTTATGTCACTGTTGAAGTCCCATTAAATTAATGCAAAGTAGAACTTTGTCGAAAGGTTTCTTTTTGTGTGTATTCAAACATCTTTGTTGACTTCAGTGACAAGAAGATTTCTCTGGGTTTTTCACTGTGAAAGATGTAAAAGAAAAGATGCTCCACCTGGGTCTTTTGGACCATAATTATTTGAGGGATTTAGTTCTGTTTGCTTTCAGCTATTGGCAAAACCTTTGCTAGAGGTAGGACTGGATTAGAGAAATGCAGTGAAGCTTTATTATCAGAGAATAACGAAAAATCAGTCAAGGAGGCTGTGTGAGAAATGGGAGTTATTGGTGCCACCTGACCTTGCACGTCCAGTCATGCCTTCAAAAGCATCAGGGGCCGAGGGTTCTGTTACCCACGATCACCTTTATGGCCAGGGGTGACCCAAGAGCAGCTGTGCAGCTCTGAGCAATACACCCCTGCTAAGATAAATCAATGTCTTTGTATGCAAGGCTTAAAATTCATATGGCCAAAAGGGGGATTCCTAAAATAAAAAGCAGCTGAAAACATCTGTTTTAACACAGCGTGAAGAGCACCACATTTTCCCTTGAGAAAAGCAGAGTAGCTGCATTAGTAATGCACTTGTAAAACTCGTTGTAGGATTTATCTTGCCTAAGATTCATCTGAATGTGTAATAGTCAGTCGTATGTGCCTGGGCTTGTCGTCCAGATTGCACAGAGAGTCAGTGGAGAGAAACAGGCACCTCCCAGAGCTTGAGTCACTCCAACTTTCTTAGCCGGATGCCTTTAGAAGACAATTAATTTCTTTCTGATGAGTCTATTAGTTCATCAAGTGTGCAGAGTCGGCAGCTGCCAGACCTCTGGGGCTGTGGCAGGAAGGTTTAGTCCTGCCTGGCTGTCCAAGTGCAGACAACGTTGTCTCTCCCATTTTCCCTTCTTGAAGAGACTTTCTCCATTTCAGTGAAGAGATCATCTTCATTTTCATCAGTTCCTTGGTTGGTAAAGGACCAGAGCTTGCAGGTTTTGTATCCAGACACATTCCAAGTGTTCATTGATTGAGCAGGAATGGGCACAGCTGCATTCCCTAATTTCCTGCACAACTTTGAGTTCTGGTGACCCCAGAAGAGTAACCACCTCCCCTTAAGCATAACTTTTGGGCCTCACTTTGTAAGTTCACAGTGAAAAGATAGTCTTAAGTTGCTTCCTTGGTATTTCCTGTGCAGCACATGCTTGAGTGGGATGGAAGATGCTGGAGAGTGTCAGTCTTGTGTCTTTTGGCCCAGTCGAGCTGCTGATAACCCCTTTTGATCCCTGTTCCTACCCACAATGCCTAGAAATGATCCAGGCATTCCTTCAGTTTCCAACAGATCTTTGGAGAAATGATGTAGCACGTGCCACTTCAAGCTTGGAACAGACCTGAGGCTGATCATGTTGAATTTGCATTTATTTCATAGAAACATAAAAACATTGATTTGGAAGGGACCTTAAAGCTCATCTCATTCCACCCCCTGCCAGGGGCGGGGACACCTTCCAATGCCCCAGGGTGCTCCAAGCCCCTCCAACCACTGAACAAAGCCCAGCACTTTTGGGGAGAGCTCTCACCAGTCCAGTGTCCAATGACTGAGCTGAGCAAGACCCCCGGGCACTTTTTCTGGTGGGATCCGTGCTCAGGAGAGTCTCGCATTGGTACTGAGGGCTTTTCACAGGGCCCAGGGCTGCCTGCAAGCTCAGGAAAGCAGAAAGTCCAGAAATCCAGCTCTGGGTCCCAGCACAGGAAGGATATGGATCTGTTCGAGCAAGTCCAGAGGAGGCACCAGGATGATCGGGAGGATGGAGCAGCTCTACTGGGAGGAAAGGCTGGGAGAGCTGGGATTGTTCAGCCTGGAGAGGAGAAGGCTTTGTGGTGACCTAATTGTGACCTTCCAGTGCCTGAAGGAGCAAACAAGAAAGATGGAGAGAGACAATTTACAAAAGCCTGGAGTGACAAGGGGGAATGACTTCCCACTGCCAGAGGGCAGGGATAGACAAGACTTTGGGAAGGAATTGTTCCCTGTGAGGGTGGGGAGTCCCTGGCACAGGGTGCCCAGAGAAGCTGTGGCTGCCCCTGGGTCCCTGGCAGTGTCCAAGGCCAGGCTGGACAGGGCTTGGAGCAGCCTGGGACAGTGGAAGGGGTCCCTGCCCAGGGTGAGTATTGGGTACAGGTTGGACTGGATGGTCTGGGAGGGCTTTCCCCATCCAAATGATTCTGTGATTCCATATGGGCTGAGGGAATTAATAAACCATAACATAGGTTGTATTTAATAGCCCTTGGTGGATTTAATTTCCATGAATTTGTTTGTCACAGTGGCACATGCATGACTGTGCCAAGGGCTTCACTGCACGGCTCTTGTGCCCAGAGCCACCTTCTCCTGTCCCTTCTGAGCCTCCTGCACCAAATCTCCTCTTGTCTTTGCTGTGTGTGGGTCTCTGTCCGCATTGCTCTCACTGCCCATGATTTCAAACACTTCTGTCTCAGCTCCTTCAGTTGCATTTTCTCTGGAATGGGGAGTCCTGCCCCACCTTGCTGTTCCTTCAGGAAAGTGTTCTGTCCACCATCCATGTGCCTTCCCTGGCATTTTCTCACTGAGATGCAGAGGCCATCCAGAGCTTCTGTGGGCCCAAGTACATCTCCTTTTTGACCCAACTCAAATTTATTTTAAGGCGGATCTGTCTTGTTTGGAAGAAGGAAGGGGCTGTGGTTTTTTCATAATTTATCAGTAAATGTTGATTTATTCCATAAGATGCTATTCATCCCTGTTTCCTCAGTACTCAAAGGAGATCATTGTTCCCTGTCAGCTATTTCATAACAGCGGTGAGAGAATGGGCTGTAGCTGGTAATTTCTCCTGGGTAGGACTGGATTAACCATATCTTAGACAAAAGAGCTTAGAAATTTCTTCTGTCCAATTAAGAGGGCAGGATGAGAGCGTGTGAGCAAAGTCTCCTGGGTCTGTTTGTTGACTCTTGATTCAATCTTGAGGTCCCAGGAATGAATCGCCACCTTCCCCTTTGATATCTCAGCCCTCAGCAAATGCTTCCTTCAATGGTTTTGGCTTTTCACTTGTAGCTTTTTATAGCATATCACCTGGATTTGATGACTTACACTCATCTCCTATTCCACAAGCACTTTTCTCCTTCAGGTCTTTCCTTTACTTTTCTTAGAATATTGAGTTTTTCTGTAGTATCTGTTTGTTTTCCCTTGGAATCATTCCAACAAGCTACAAGAAATTTCTCCTTTGCCATTGTTCTCTCACTTTCTCTTCACTGGAACCCTTCAAAGATTTCTTTTATTGGTTTCTCAGGTTTGCAAACACACTTTGGAGCTTGCAGTGAGAGATACACAGATATCATTTAGGGGTTTTGGCAGTATCCAGAATTGTGTTCTGTTCACAGGTCGCAGAATGTTCTGAAAGATGCCCAGATTTCATCATAAAGCTGCTCAGAATTAGTTTTTGTTTTATGTGAGTCATTCCCACATCTGCTTCTTGGGAATGATGGCCACCAGCTCTTTCTGTGCTGTTCAGTTCCCAGGTTTGTTGCTCCAAACAGCACAAAAATACAGCAACATCCTATTAAAAAGGGCAATAGGCAGAGATATTAAAAACCTTCTCAGTTATCATAGCAACTATCTCATGCAAAATCATATGTAAGTGCCAGGCATTGCAACTTAATTATCTGAGCTGTTTGCCATCTCAAGTTATACTTGTTACATTTACTGATTATCAACATTGGACTAAATTTGATTTCATAATGGATTTCTCTCTCGCTCAGAACAATTGCAGATTACAAAGACTGACTATCCTGCAAATAACATCTTTGCTTTTAAATTATCTCTGTGTATCACCAAGTAATACCTGCAGAAAACTGCCTCATCTACAAAGTTGATTTTTAGAATAGAATCAATGTTAAATTTCACTCTGAAATTCACATTCCTATGTGAATCCACTTTCTGTGGCTTGCTGTGATGATAAAGTCAAGCAGCCAACTCAAAAGGCTGACAGTAAAACACTAAAGACTGTGATTAAGGGGTTTCCACATGTGTGTAGATAAATTTTCCAGTGTATACTTTTAATATTTATTAGAAAATATAAAAATTAAATACTATATATACAATAAATAGAATATATAACATATATTAGAATACATGTTTTTGAAGACAAAGAAATCAGTCTTCAAATCACTTGGGAGGTAAGAATACATTTCTGGAATTTATTTTACTGTGTGATTCTTGAAATGTTTAATCCAAGTAAGCCATAGCACTCGGCAAACTGAGCACAAACTCTGGGAGTGTGGTGGCTGTGTTTGGGTCCTGGAGCCCCTGGAACCGCAGGGCTCAGCCCGCAGCCCTCCCTGGCTGTGCTGGTTCTGCAGCTTCCCCTGCCAGGGCAGCACCTTCCAGGGGAGTGCAGGGAGAGCAGGGGAGGCTGCAGAAGGGAACTGGAGGCTTATGGACTTCTGGAGTGAAGGCTATAAATTTGAAAATGGATCTACTTGGGAAAGTGAAAGCATTGTGGGTTACAAATATCTATTTCAAAGAAGCCCTGAACATGAGACGAGTAGTTCTGCAATTCAAGTGAGGTTCCAGGGCAGCAGCATAGTGGGTGTCCTCATCAGTGCAGTGGTTTGTTCTTCAAAAGTTTTTTGCTTGACTTCACCAGAATTTATCTTAGTTAACAAGTCTGTGTTTATCTTTGAAGAATGTCCTTGCCTGGACAAAAAGAGATTCTTTAATATTATGAAAACACTGGGAAATAGCTCCACTTTTTTCCCCAGACAGCTTTTTGCAGCCCTGAGCTTCACTTGATGAATGAGAAAAACTACGGTGACTTTTGGAATCGGCCCTACCTCCAAGGTGCCTTATTAAAGAGAGCTACAGGAGTTACTCTAAATGCTTTATATCATTCCAGTGGAAATGCTCCTTACTTGGAGGGCCTGGCTTATCAGATATCAAAATATATCTGAAGTAAAAAATGCAAGGGCTTCCTTTTCTACTACAGCATGATGCATATCCCTTTTTTCCCCCTCACAAAGGACAAGCAAAGCAAGTTATGCTTATGTGTGTTGAAAACGGCTTGACCTACCTAAGCTTGATCATCCAGTTTCCTGTCTTGCAAATATAAACCTTTGTCTTTTATTCATGGTTTTTTGTCTTTAACATAAGCTTATCCAAGATTATCCAATCATATTCAACTTGGCCAGGTTACGGCTAGGATAACGTATTGGTGTAAGGATGGGAATAGCCAGCAGCCAGTCAGGCCATTGATATTCCAATACTTATTTTTCACCTGGTCCACCTTTGTCCTCTCACTTTCATCATGAGCTTCTTTTTCATCCAGGACTTAAGGGTCAGTCAGAGTGATGGGAGTCATAATCACAAAACTTATCTCAGAATGGATGTTTGGGATAGAAAATGATTCCAAAGCTTCTGGTTTAGTCATGGCACTCTCTGAAAAGTGCTGGTTGTCAGTGAAATTCCCATCTTTCCTTTCACCACTTTAGCTAAATTTGACCATTTTTCCTCTTGAGCTCAAGTCACCAGCAAACCATCAGTCTTTTGAGTCCTGACTTCTCCAGCTTTTATCCCTTTTTATTGTTTCACTGCTGCCCCTGCCCCATCCTTGTCTGTCCTAGCTAGAGAAACAAAAAGGATTTAAATTGCCCTTTGGACACTTTTTCCAGTTGGAAATGCATAGGAGATCCTATATTGCATCCCAGAAGATGAGCCCTGTCACAGCAGGGTCAAGCTGAGGTCCCTGAGAAGAGGCAGAGAAAGCTGGAGTGTGGATGAATTTATTGGTTTGATTTTGTCAGGTATAGCTCATCCAGCCCTGGACAGCTGAATTGGGAACAAGGATCTTACCTAAAATCCTGGCTGCTTCAGACAATAATCAACAAATGGAGCAAATGTGAAACACCTTGTTGATGGTTTAAAAAATACAACTGAAAAAAGAAATTAAATGAAAGGAACTATGTTTAAACTCAGATCATAAAAATATAAAGGTGGCTTGCCTTTAATGGAAGGCTTTGCTTAACTTTACCCCTCAACTTCTCCAGTTCCAGCTTTTCTTTTCCCCTCCCTTTGCCCACCCTCCACAGGTGAAGGCTGACTGTAGGCTGGCACATCCACACGATCACAGGCAGGACTCGAATCCACACATCCAGAGCAAGGGATCTCACCTCCCTCAGGGGATTTCCTCCAGGAGCTTCTGGTGCTGCTGCTGCTGCCAAGAGCCCAAGTCCTTCACCAGCACCTGATCTCATGCGACTTTCCTAGGAGGTGATCCTGTGGCTTCCTGTTTTCATTAATTCATCTACAGAATTAGCTTTTTATTAACTATTACCTCAGACAGAAAGGCTGAGGATAATCAGGCACTGAGGACTAATCCTTCATAATCTCTTCCAAAATAAACCTGTATTTTAACTATACCTGAGTTTCTCTTCAGCATTTTTACATGACTCATCTTTGTCAAAAGAAATTACCTTTCCAGTGTCCTTTAACTCTGATTTATCTCCAGAAGAAGGAGCAGGACAGACACTGGTTGTTAAAATGGGATTCACGGTTTCACTTGGGTACGATCTGCTGGTTTTGAAACTTCTTCTTGTCTTCTTTCTGCTTTGAAGGTTGTTTGATCTACATGAATTCTACTGAAAAAGAAGTCTACTGGAGGTGACTGTGCCCTGTCAGCTTGTGATCACAGGGAAACAGCAGCGTTCAGACCTACTCTGTAATGGCAAAAGCATCCTTGGGAGTCATCCCCTGGGAGACGTGGACAAACCGTTGAGGAAAAAAATGTTATTGGCAGGTAACTGAGTGCAGGTGAATGCATGGTGATTAAATGGAAGCTTTTTTAAGTTCTATTAATCTTATATAGAAGAGTATTTTGAGATTTGCCACTGAAGGCAAAGGTTTTCGTGGAAAATTTAGATAAATGGTCAGATTGTTTCTGATAAACAGATATTAAGTTTCTGTTTTCTGTGGAAAACATAATTGAATAACCTTTGATTGCTATAAGCATCCTCACTGGTTTATACTTCATGGTGCCTGACAAGTTGTAATTTTGAATGCCTGTGCCTGCTCTTGTTGTCCACAGCACCTGGAATGCAGCAGGGCTGTGCTGGGTGCCCCTGACGTGTGCTGGGTGTCTCTGCTGTGTGCTGGGAGTTCCTGACCTGTGCTGGGTTTCCCTAATGTGTGCTGGGAGTTCCTGACATGTACTGGGTGCCCCCGACGTCTGCTGGGAATTCCTGACGTGTGCTGGGTGTCCCTGACATGGCTCCAAACGCAGTCTCAGGGAAGGGCTCATCCCTGTGCTGGTGCTGGAGCTGCAGCTGGAGCTGCAGCTGGAGCTGGCGGGATCCTCCCTCAACATCCCCTGCCCGTGTGCAGCACTGCCAACTCCCAACACTGACAGCTCTGACAGCTCCTGAGCTGCACATCACAGGATCATGGAACCGTTTTAGCTGGAAGGGACCTTAAAGCTCATCTCATCCCACCCCTGCCATGGGCAGGGACACCTTCCACTGTCCCAGGCTGCTCCAAGCCCCATCCAGCCTGGCCTTGGACACTGCCAGGGACCCAGGGGCAGCCACAGCTTCTCTGGGCACCCTGTGTCAGGGCCTCCCCACCCTCACAGGAACAATTCCTTCCCAATATCCCATCCATCCCTGCCCTCTGGCACTGGGAAGCCATTCCCCCTTATCCTGTCTCTCCATCCCTTGTCAATATTCTCTCTCCATCTTTTCTGTTGGCTCCTTCAGACACTGTATATTTTCTCTGTTGCTGAAGGTGTTTGGTGTTTGAGGCCCAAATTTCCTTGCTGGGAACTGAAGGATCAGGTGTGTGACACCCTGTTTTGGGGGGAGATGGTTTGGTTTTGAGGCCCCATGACTTGGGTAACTGGTGAGAAAAGTGCTGGTGGTCCTGGACACGAGCTGGTTCAATGACTGGAGCTTATTCTGTGTTAAGGAGCAATTCAAGGACTATCAGCCCTTTTGTTTGACAGATTCTCTCTTTTTTTTTCAGAAATACCCTTTCTCTAACTCTTCTTCTCTTCTCAAATTTCCCTGGAGTATTCAGTTACTATATTCGCACAGGCCTTTTGGAATATTGTTATACAACACTGTCAAATAATGCATATGTAATTATATTAATATGACACACGTATTTTAGATCTATCTATCTATAACACTGAGTGGCAGCAGATTCACAGAATCACAGAATTAGTAAGGTTGGAAGGAACTACACTGGTTTCATCTGGTAGGACTTAGGAGTGGGACACATCTGATGCCACCTCCCTGCTCAGGCAGGGCCATTCCAGAGCACAGGGCACAGCACTGTGTCCATGTGGCTCTGGAATATCCCCGGGGAGGGAGACTCCAGCCCCTCCCTGGGCAGCCTGTTCAGGGCTGGGCACTGCCCAGGGCAGAAGTTGTGCCTCCTGGGCAGGGAATTGCTGGGCTCAGTCCCTGCCCGTCCCTCTGGTGCCACTGCTGGGCCCCGGAGCAGAGCCTGGNNNNGCACCAGATGACCCACTGTGATCCCCTCCTGCCTGAACCATTCTGGGATTCTGGCTTATTTCTTCTGGCCACTTTGATAGCTTAGGGCAAAGTTCAGACTGTGAGGACATGTGCTCTAACTCTGTGTATTCCACTTTTCTGATTTTGTGTTTTGCTTAATTTTATAAGAGCTTGAGTTCCAATCTGGCACCCTCAATTCTGAAGTACAAATGTGTTGTGTAACACACCCACGCAGTGTTCACCTCAGCTGAGATGCCCTTTTGAGGTGGAGAAGAATAGTTATTATTTTATCCTAAAGTGATTACAGGAAATATTGAGTGCTCTTTGCCCTTCCTTCCTTCCTTCCTTCCTTCCTTCCTTCCTTCCTTCCTTCCTTCCTTACT
>VZTJ01001484.1:81286-134923 GCA_013397795.1 Orthonyx spaldingii
GCCACCGCCGCCGCCGCAGCCCCCGCCCCCGGTCGGCTCGGCTCGGCACGGCTCCGCCGCCGGGCGCTGCCCATGTCCCGGCTCTCTGGCCGGCCGCGCTCCCGCCGGTGCCGCCCCCGCTGCGGGGCCGCCGGGCGCTGGAAGCGTTCCCGGAGCGCGGGGTGCTGGCGCGGGTCGGGCGATTATATGCGGACACTTCACTTTCAGCCATGCCTGCCCCGGGAGCTCTCTGTCTGCTGTAATTTTCTCCCTTTGATCTCCCTGGATCCTCTCTCGGGCTGTGGAGCTCCGCTTCCACCTACCTGCCTGCTGCGTCTGTGCGAGAGTTTTCCCTCTTTTTTTTAACAATTTTTTTTGTTATAAGTACCAATTCTATATTTTTTTTTTTAAAGACCGAACCCAAACACCATCCGAGCCACATGGTTTTGTTGAGCTACTGGAAATAACTTTTGCCTGGCATTTACGGCAGCGTTCCCTCCCAGCCCGGCCCCTGCGGACTCCAGCAGGCTCACTGCCTAACAGGTTTGCAAAGCTTTTTTTTCCTTGTAAATCCCCTTTTCACTCCAGAGCCGTGCGATCTCTGTAACTTCAGTTTTAATCGAAAACACTTTCTGTCGTAATTCTCTCAGTTATGAAGACTCCTCGATACGTTTCATGTGACCTTTGGGCAGACCATGGAACTTGCTATTTTATTTTGTGGGGCCTTGAGTCGGGATCTTCTTAACGTGTGCTTGGAAGTGGCCATACCGGAACTCGGGCGCACAGAAATAGTGCGAGAGAAACCAGATACGCCGTAACTTTCTGCCCGATACCTGTTGGGCTTCGTGTCTCAACTTTGCAAGTGTTTGGGGTTTTTTTATTTCCTGGGAACTTGCAACTATGAAGAGGAACTCTATGTTTTATTAATTACCTTTGAGAACTCTACCTGGAGTCAGACTCTGAGCATGGATTTCTAAGGGGAAAGTAAAGCTGATATCCAAACTTGAATTAAGCACTTCTGGCATGAGGAAGATGAAAGGGATCGACTCCGTTTGGAAGGGAACGGTACCAGAGCAAGCTTTCTTGTCACCATAAATTCAAGAAATACCGCCTGCCTAATTTCTGGGAAGGATACCAATTGGTGCAGATAACATTCAGGGTTGTGCTTATGCAGTGGGAAATGCTAGCAAGGAGGTGAGGTGTCTCTCGAGGGTATTTGGGATGGATGTTTTGAACCTGTGTATCTCCCTCACTCTTGGCCGGGAGACAGGAGGCCTCGGCAGCCGCGGGGAGATCTCCTCGTGCCTCGGCTCCCTGGGACCGAGGAGTTCCTAATGCCCCCTCTACGCCCAAACTGAGTTCGTGCTTGCAACCCTTTCGCTGATCCTTCTGGATTTATCTGCCGGAGCAGGGACTCACAATTTAGGATACTTTTTTTAGTTTGTTTGTTTAAAATATGCCTCTGAGCTCCCGGCGGCCTCTGAGCACGTGGCGCGGGGCGAGAGGAGCGGCGATGGCGAGAGCCGGCGTGGCCCGGTGAGCCGCGCTGGCGGAGACCGAGCCCCGCGGCCTGTGGCTCTGTCCGGAGCGCGGCCCGGAGCCCCGCGGCTCGGCCGGGCCGGGCCCGCCCGCTGAGGACGCGTTGCGAGCGGTATGAGCGGCCGGAGCCCGCTGCTGGTAGCATGAGTGCTGGCCCCCAGGTGCAGCTGGCTGTCCTCTGGCCGTGGCTGCTCATGGCGACCCTGCAGGCGGGACTGGGCCACACCGGGCTGGCGCTGGCGGCGGCCGTGGAGTCGGAGCGGGCGGCGGCGCAGAAAGCCATCATCAGAGTCATCCCGCTCAAAGTGGAGCCCATCATCCTGGAAGGGGAGTTCGCCAATGTCGCCGAGGTGACTCCGGCTGAAGGGAAGCTGCTCCAGGTAAGAGCAGCGGTGCCTTATCCCCCTCCCCGCGCTCCCCTCCCGCTGCCCCGGCTCGCCGCGCGGTTCTGCGGCCCGGTCCGGCTCTGGCCCCGCCCGATCCGGGGCGGCTCTGGCACGGCCGCTGGCCCCGGGGCTTTGGGGCACAGGGGCCGAGGGGACGGTGTCGTGCCAAGGGCTGAGCCTTCCTTCGGGGCCGAGCTGTGGCTGCGCCTTATTGGTGCTGAATTGTGGATGTGGTCGGCTGATTCCATGGAGATTATTTCATATCTTAATTGATGTTATAAAGCTGAGTGTGTCGAGTCACATGTAGGGATGTGAAACATCTGACAGAAAACAGGATTAGTATTTTTTTCTCTGAAATTCATGAGGTTTTCCACACCCTCTGCCAAGGTCGGGGTTCTGTTTCAGCTCCAAACCCCATCCTGGCTGTGCCCACCAGGATCCCTGGCCCTGCTTGTTGTTGCCTGTCCCTGAATGGTGAATGTTGCCTACACAGGAACTCCAGTGGTGTCACCACCAGGTATTTTTATAGATTAATTAATGCTGTTCTCTGACCTTGATTAAGGGGAGAGTATCTGGGCAGGAGGTGCAGGTGCTGCACAGCCAGAGCTGAGCCATTCCCTGAACAGACCCATCTCCTGCACCCACTGACTTTGGAGCTCAGTTTCCTGAGACCTGGTGTGCACTCTCTCCATTCTGTGGGTAATCTGCCTGGCAATTGTGTGCTTTATTCTTGAGAAAAAAAAAAAAAGACAAGATAACCTGCATTAATATTAAATCTTAAATTTTCTCCTGGATTTTTCCAGGACTTTCCAAATGGGGTATGTTGAAATCTTAACTAAATTTGTAGTTTGGAAATTTAAATTAAAGTAATACATTTTGTGTAGTTCTTTAAGAAGAGAAACACACTTGAGCCAGCTTTAGAACATGGTCACCTGTTTGAAGGTGAACATGAACAATTTGTGACATGTATAAAGCCTGCTTTTCCATGCCTTTTGAACTCCTCAGAATGAAAGGACTGCTATAAAGTTATATTACCAGGCTAAAAAAAATATCTGAGACAAATGTACTCAAGGTCCTATTTTGTTGTGAGGCAATGTCCAGGAAAGTCAATATTTATTCCTTACAAAAACTACAGTGGTGTTGCAACCGAGCACAAAGTATAGAGTGGGACCTTTTGGAAATGGGGGGATGATAACCTCTCCTGAGGGATGTGTGGAGGTTTCCAACAAATGCAACAATGCCAAGTGGGAGTTTTGTGCCATCACAGCAGCACCAACCAGGTGTTTGGAGTAAAAAGCTGTGAATAGTGTCCAATTTCAGCCTTTAAAAATCACCCTCCCAATGGAGAGGGCTGGGGAAACACCAACCCAGACTGCTGAGTTTGGGCACAGACACTGACCTGGGCATGTTTCCAGGCCTTGACTCTGCTCCTCTGTGTGCTCAGGTGAGCACAGGTGAGCTCAGGAGCTCAGGTGAGTGCTCCTGCTCCACATCGCACTGAATCCAGTGCGGGAAGTCCTGGCCTCAGTTGGGACAGGGGGTCAGGCTGTGCCTCCTGCAGCAGGATGTTTGCCTGGTGCCAGGCACTGTACTCTGGAAAGGCTTAGCCAAGTGTGCCTGTGACCTCTCCTGCAGATCTCAGGGGGCAATTTCTAATTCTGCTGCTAAATATTGAAACTTGGTATATAAAATGACTTTTAGAATTGTCCAGGTCCTGCAGTGGTTTCTTATACCTCTGGGAACAGAAAGTGGGAAATGGGGATGTAACTCTTCAGGTACAAAATAAGTAAGAAATTAGTGGGCGGAATTCTTTTCAGTTTGCTTTTAGATGGGGGGATATTAAATACACCAGAATTAGGCTTTATTGGAGCATCTCATTTTGCACATGGTTGTCAACATCCCAATCTTGCAAAAACTTTAGGTCACGTGCTTAACTTTGATGTCACTGGAACTCCTGCTTAAATAAACTTATGGCTGTGCACACATACCTGCACAATTGCTTCTTCAGATGTAGTTTAGGCACATAACAGTCACATTTACAGTCAACGAGTCAAGAAGTGGGGCTTTTACGGCATTTTTGGATAGGTCTTGGTTATGTCAGCCGCTGTAACATGCAGTCAGCCCATCCTGGAGAACACAAACTGCAGAGCTTAGCTTGGAAGAGAGGCATGGATGGCCCAGTCCTGTTTCCAAAGCAATGCTCTCTTCCTTTAGAGGTAGGATAGGATTGCTCAAGGATCAGTGGTGCAGAATTGCCCTGTAGTCAGGTCAACTTCTCTTTATTATGACTTATATGACCTTCATAGTGCACTGGTCAATATATTTTTAGAAATGCATTCTTAATTTAATACAGAAAATCCTGCACGTAGGTGATGGAGCCTCACCAAAGGTACTTCTGCCAGAATGTTTTTCTGGTTTTGTTTCTCCCTGCCCTATTTTCCAGGATCATCTACAGAAATGGACTTTGATTGTGGCGTGTTACATCCTAGAAGCCAACTTTAGCAATATCCTCTTTACCTACAATAAAATAGTCCCAGGGTTGAATTTCCCCTCACAGCCTTTGCCCCTGTGAGCAGGAAATCTGGGAAATCTCTGGATTTCCATGGTTGCCCGGTGGGTGAGCAGGAAGATGCCAGGGAGCTGCCTGCCCCTGCCAGTGTAACTCAGGCAGTGTTTCCTCCGGCACTCCAACGCTGCTGCTGCTGCCATGTGATGCAAAGGGAGAGGAATTTCTCAAGCAGGCAGAGCCTCTTAAGCCTTTATAGGTCAAAAAACCAACACCTCAGACTTCTTGCAGATCATCTCCAGGCTTGTGCAGTGCTCCAGCTTGTTCAGGGAGCACCTGCTCTGAGCATTAACTCTTGCTGGACACAGGAAGCACCCAGGGAACTCACTGGCAGTTTCCAAACTGGAAGTTTAAGTTTGGAAGTTTAAATTGGGAAGGAATTGTTTCCTGTGAGGGTGCTGAGGCCCTGGCACAGGGTGCCCAGAGAAGCTGTGGCTGCCCCTGGATCCCTGGCAGTGTCCAAGGCCAGGCTGGATGGGGCTTGGAGCAGCCTAGGATAATGGAAGGGGGTGAAGTGAATGAGTTTTAAGGTCCCTTCCAGCCCAAACCGTTTTGGGATTCTGTGATCTCTGTTGGGCCACTGCAAGAGCCTGAACTGCTGTTAAAAGTCCCATGGGAGTCAAAAACTGGCCCGTTATTAAAGATGGAGGAACCAAACCTTTTAGACAAGTAGGTTGGGAAGGAACATGTTTGAAACTTAGTGACAATGGACAATCTGTGAGCAGCTCAGTATTCAACATGCTCTCAGAATTGCAGTTCCTGTGGCTGTTTGCAGACAAACTCCCTTCACAGGATTGCTATGGAGATTTTTCAGCCTCTTTTTCTGATCCTTTTGCTGCTTTATTGTCTGACTTACAAGTTTCAGTTTCCTTCTTGCCCATACCTCAGTCTCCACTTGGTACTGGACAGAGTTGATGTTGGTTTGAAGGTAGGTAGGAAAATAAGGAATGTCTTGGAAAGAAAAGGAGAGAGTTGAGAGAAGGAGATTTTTCTAATTTGAATTACAACACATGTAAATCTAATTGTGGAAGAAAAAAAACCTTTTTATTTGAGAAATAGTTCATCACTTACAGTCTTGTTTAGGACAGTTCAAGGATGATCAAGATTCAAGGATGCATTGTTAAAACTGAGCATTAATATCTCTTTATTTGAGTGTGTATAACCCCAGTCTTCCATACAGGGGAAAGGATGATTCCTTTAGTCTGTGCAGAGTGACAGGGATTGGTATGGTTTCTAGTTCTAGGGTGAGTATTTGGGAAGAAACGTTAAAAGTTTGGGAAAAATCCTTGTTAATAATATTTAAAAAGAGATGGATAATCTCACATTACTACAGGGAGGGCAAAGTGATCAGCAATCCCCAATCCCTTCACATGCTGATACGCAGAAAATTCCAGTGGATATCTGGGACAGTGGCACAGTCTCACTGAGCAGGCAGTGTGTAGAATGAGGTTTCCAACATCCATTATTTCATTGCAAGTCTCACAATACTTTATTCCATTTCTGTACAAACTCAGCAGTTTCATAATGAGGGGATTATAGGAGAAAATCAACTTTCACTTACCCACAAAGTTCTTTGTTTTAACTTATTACTGCAGGAAAATGCCTTGAAGAAAATAAAAACAAACTTGTAAAAACCCACAGAACAAGCTCCCTAAAGGCTCTAGATCCCCAAACCAAGGATTATCCTCCTTCCTTCTCTCCCCCCAGAAAAATAAATTATTTAAAAAACCAAGCAAGTTGATCTATTTAGGATGGATTGAGTGAGAGTTGGACGAGAAGCCTGAATCTCCATTTTTTTAGGTGGTGTGTACAATTCACAAAGAGAAAATCAATCTCAAATCCAGTCAGAGGGGGAGTGTTGTGTTCAGAACAGCAATGATAATTACCCCGTGGAATTGCTGCAGTGAACCCTGTGGGATCTCCCTGGACAATGGAGAGTGTTCCCAGTGTTGCAAGGCACAGGCAGTCGGAATTGGAATCACCTCCTTCGGTACTCACAGAGGTTTACACTCCCAGCCCATACCAAAGTAAATACCTTCATGGGCTTCTATGCTCCCAGCTCCTGGATTAACAAAAGGATGTTGAGTGCATAATGTTGACAGAGATCAAAGAAGTGGGAAAGTTGAACCAAATGATAATGGGGACTTAAATTACCTGGGAATAAACAGGTCAGATAGCACAATATGAGGCAGTTCAAAGAAACAGTTTCTGCCTCTTGGAACAGCTTGTGCTCAGTGCACAGACTTGACTTAGCATTAAGTAATGTGCAAGAACTGCCTCAGAAGCAGCAGTAATGGAGCTGCTTGGCCTAATTGCAGCACAGTGAAAATGGGTGTCTAAGTACCAAAACATGTGACTGACACAAACCTTTAGAAAACGAAATTGCACTGAAACACTGAGACAAATGGCTCCTACAGAGTAAAAAAACCCACGTTTTTACATGGGACAGTGACCGCCACAGGACAGAGATATTGCTCAGGGAAGGCTGAGAGATTTGGAGTTGCTTAGCCTGGAAAAGAGAAGCTCCAGGGTTACCTGATCGTGGCCTTCCAGTACCTGAAGGAGCCAACAAGGAAAATGGAGAGAGAGTCTATACAAGGGCCTGAAGTGACAGGACAAGGGGAAATGGATTCAACCCAAAAGACAGTAGGTTTAGATTAGATATTAGGAGAAAATTCTTCCCTGTGAGGGTGGGGAGGCCCTGGCACAGGGTGCCCAGAGAAGCTGTGGCTGCCCCTGGATCCCTGAAAGTGTCCATAACCAGGTTGGACATTGGGGCTTGGAGCAGCCTGGGACAGTGAAAGGGGTCCCTGCCCATGGCAGGGGTGGAACGAGCTGAGCATCAAGGTCCCTTCTAACCCAAACCATCCTGTGGTTCTGTGAATTTATGAAAGTAGAAGCTATCTTGGGGAACACATGAAGCAGTGACTCAAAAAGGCTGCAGTCACCCAGCACAGGGACATTGGTGGTGTTAAAGAAACCATTTGGTCCAAACAGATCTCTTAGAAATTGGACACAGAGTATGAGTAGTGTTGGCAGTGTCCAGTGTAACCCATAGTGTGGATTAGTTCAGTATTTGTGCAGGATTTAAGTGTAACTGGAAGGTGAGCCGTTAAAATCTGGATGCAGAGTAGGAGCCTCAGTTAGAGTTGGCTGCTAGAAAAGGTTGAGCTCAGAGGCTGTTTCTGAACCTCCACCCCTCTGTTGTGCATGTACAGAGGCTGAGCTGGAGCTTTCCATGGTGTGTCTTCTTTCCTCATCCAGAAAACATGTGACAGGAAACTCTTCCATATAAGGAGTTTAAAGGACTTTAAACCTAAATCTCCCAGCTTCCCAGTGCACCATCTGGTGCTACTCATTGTTGCAATTGAATTATTTATGACGGTGAGCACAGATCCATCTTGAACTGAAGATTTTCAGTGCTAAAAAGGTGACAGATCTGGAGGCCTCAGTAATGACTTGGGGCAGGCATAAATGGGAGACACAAGCCTGACTGGAGCAGAGCAGAGATCTGTTGTCAGGACACTGAAGCCACAGGGCTGGAGTGAGTGACAGTCAATAGAGAATGTCTGGCCATGCACAGGCCCTGGAATATGTCCAGGGAACAAGTGGACATTTCCCAAAGATAAGCTGGCAGAAGGGTGAGATTACAGGAGAAGGGAAACAGGCCCCTGTTGTGCTTGCAGGCTGCAGCCAGGCTGGATTTGTGGTGGAATGGTTCTGAACCATTACAGAAATGACTTTTTTTTCTGTGCCTCCATCAAGCAAAACCTTTGGTGGGCATTTCCTATGGATTAAGGAAGACTGTTCTGAACTGCATGTGAATTCGTTATTTGTAAATGAAAACTTTCAGAATTGTCAATGTAATACAAACAATACCAACTCAGTATGATCAAAGAGAGCTCTGTTGTATCAGGCTGGATTTTGGATAAAAATTGATGTGCTTTTTAAAAAATATACCTTAGTGGTTTTCCATCCAGTGAAACACACCAAAAACATGCCTAAAAGCCCAAAATGTTCACAGTCTTGCCTAAAAGCTTTCTGTGGACTTCCCCCAAAAGTCATAGTCTGAAAACAAGCAAGTTTTAAGCTAAACTGAGAAAAGTAACAAGTACGATGGGAAACGTGCAGTGTAGTTTGACCTTCAGGTCTGTCATCTTCAGTATCATGACAGTCTGTGATGCGGGGATTGCCAAGGCTCAACTAAATGAAATTTTGGTTTATAAATAAAGCAGAAATGTAAAATGAATCTCAGGACAAGGCAATATATCACACTTGAGTAATGCACATTCATATTTTATTACCCTTTTGGCCTTCCCTCCATTCCAGGTCTCGAACTTGGCTGCAGTGGGACAGGTGTAAAGTAGACAGAAGTGGTATGGATGATCATGGTGGTCTCTTCTGTCTTTGAGTTCTGTGATTTATTACTTAGTTTTAATACCTATTTGTTTTTCCCTTTATTTCCCGGTTGTAAAGAACAGGAAGTGCTACACAGCCTTTCATTTGCCCACAACACTTTCAGGCTGCATTAAGGAATTGTAATCACGTCTCATGCTTCGGAGCTTTGGGCCTGCTGCCAGTACGGCTCAAGCAGGAGTTGGCCAAGAGTTGTCTTGGGACCTTTTCATCTGGTTTTTAGGAGCATCAAGGATTGGTCTTACCTCAGAGCAGGGCACTCAAACATGTAGGTCAGTGTTCAAAGGTAGTAGAGAGAAGATTGTTTTGGATGTGCTTAGGTTGTGTGGGTTACTCCTATGCTGCCAGATTTCTGTGCAAGACTCTCTTTCCCCCTGCAGCCACCCCGTTCAAATAATCTGAAATTTTGGGTGTGTATCGTCTTCCTGTGCATGTTGAGATCTGAATCATCTGCCTAAATCAGCGGATGTATTCTCACCTCGTCACTTCCCCATCCCTGAAGGGGCTGGTTAAGGGCTTTAGTGGCTCTTTGATCTCTCTTTTGTTCTCCATCTCAGTAATTTGGTCTCCAGCGATCAAATGGGTTAATCTAATGCTGATTACTGTGCTCAGCATCAGGGTAGTGGCAGAGATGTACTGGGTTGTACAGTGTTCTGACTGGGGAGTTGAATAAATTCCTCTGGCCATAAACTTTGTGAAACAAATTAAAAGCTTTTGACCAAGTTTGGTTATGACGTTACTTCTGAATGTAAGTAAAGCAGTTTGGGGATTAAATTTGCTTTGTTTTGGTAAAAGATGTGTGAATTCTAGTTCAAAATGATGTGCAAGGATAGATTTCAGCTTCTTACTTCCAAAACTCCTCAGCAGCTGTGGTTCCACGCGGTCTGTGTTGGGCAGCACTGTTGGTGCAGAACTGCAGGAGGGACACGTCCATTGTAGAAACTTGGGGAGAATGACCCTGGGATTGAGTTGGATCCAGATGTAAAAATGAACAGCACTCCAGTCCTGTTAGAGATGCGAAACAGTTCTCCTTACACAGGCCAAAACCCCGAAAAACACAGCAGGGCAGGCACAGTGAAGACACTGTCTAGAAAGGGTGTGGGGTGATGATGGAGCAGAAGAGACAAGTTGAGGAGGTCTAGGGAGTCAGTGGAGAACCCTGGCTCTTTCATTAGTTGAATTTTGTGCAGGATCCTGCACCAAAATGTTGCTTTCAGATTGTTTAAGTATAGGGAACATCTCTTAAGGATATGAAAGTCAACTAAGAGAGTGCATTGGGATAATTTCTGTAGTGTCAGTGTGAATCAGAAGTTACTTCTTGGCAAGTCGGGCTGTTCACACCACCATCCAGTGCAGAGATGCAGCTCCAGAAACCCAGTCTTGACTACTTTTTAAAGTAGTAAGAGAGGTGATGTTTGTGTCTGTGTTACTGCTCCAGTCCTGAGTCCTGTTCCTTGCAAAATGATCTGAATAACTTTTTATTTACTAAGGCAGTTCTATTCCAAAATAAGTGGAATCTCCCCAAGATCCTGAAGAGGTAAGAGTTCCCCTTCTTCTTCTTGTGCCACCGTGCGTCAGCTGTTCCTTTGTTCCCTGAGTGTCCTGTTGGGATGGTACTCCTGCAGCCATGATGGGGGGTCCACATTGTCCCTGAGTGTCAGTGCTGGAGACTTCTCTCCAGACATTTCCCTGGGGCCACCAAAATGCCACTGTCCTGCCCATTACCCTCTATTTCACCTGGTCTCATTCACATAACCTGCCCCAGGTCATACAGTCCCACTCAGCCATTTTTTTGTCCTCATCTGCTCTCCCAAGTGTCTTTTTTAAATCTCCTATAATTTTTGTCTTGCTTAGAACAATGGTTATTCTCGTTGCTTTTCTGTATGTGCTGTTCTTGTTCAGTAGCAGTTCACAGAAGGGTTTAGGCTCTTACCTGTCAGCATTTGCCTCCAACACTTTGCTCTCCCGAGAGGGATAATCTGGTCTTTCCATTGCCTCCTTCAGAGGAGCTCTGACCTCTGTTTTGTCACTCCAGGGGACCAAAACCTGCTGTTTGTAAACTTTGCACAACTTCTCCATGAGAGAGGCACGTCAGATTTGAGTGATGGACGAACCCCACGTGCTTGTACAACACGCAGACCTTATGTTAAAAAAGATCATCAAACAATTTGTATTGGTTTTTGGTTGAGAAACCACCATTTCATCATTTCTGGCAGTTGCACGTGGTTGTGGCCTGAGTTGGTGGCAGCTCTGGTCTTCGTGCTCCTTCTCTGGCTGCCTCTCTCGTGGTTGCATTCTCCACAAAACAAAGCCTGGGGAACTCCATGCTGGCCTTGAAATTTTTCCATGCCCTCATTCAGAATCCTGCTCCTGAAAAGTCACTTTGGGACAGTGACTTTATTCCTGCTGAGATGTTAAAGGGCCAAAAATCATCCACAGTTGTGTCTTAATGTAGAAAAGAAAAAGAACATGAAATCAAATAAGGTCATTCAGAAGAATCTGAGAGGGTAACTAAGAGTTACATTCTTTGCATCAAAGTGCTTGAGGACACTACAGAAAGAATGAAGATAAAATGTATCTCTCAAGAAATACTTGAAAAATGCTAAAAGCATATCAGGATACCTAAACATAAGAGTAAGAAAGTATATAAAAGCATCCTGGAAAAGCAAGAAATTTGGTAAAATTTGAAAAAATAGGAACTACCTAAAAATACATTAAGACAGTGAAAAGAGAAGAGAAATAACTTGAAAACGGTAAAAAGACTAGTGCTAGATTCTCTTCAGTCACAAGCAGAAAGCTCACCTGACAATTGGTGGGATCTATAAAAAATTAAAGTCTAAAAACTGTGCATAGGCCAGCTAAACTCCCAGCAGAAAAATGAATGCAATTCTCCTTGTGCTTTCATCTGTCTCAGGCTGAAATGTCTGGAGATGAGATGGTGATGGAGATAGACACAATTACCACTATCAGTCGCTGGGATCAGGGGATATTCACCCAAAGATGGGGGAGGATGAAATCGCTGAACTATTAACTTGTCTGTGAACTCTTGTTTAAAATCCCTGCAAAGTGGCTGATGGGATTTCAGTTTTACTCTGAGCTCCAATTCATCCACAAAAGCCCAGAGCAGTGTCTTGTAAAATGGTAAGTTGATAGAAATTATAGCACAGAGTGTTAGGAGTGGATGTGAAGGAGTCAACAGAGGCATCAGTTGGGCAGGTCTGGCCGAACTGCTCAAATACAAAGACTTCCAGGGAAACTAAGACATGGATTAAGAAGGAGGCTCCTGGATAAATAATTATTGGAAGGTAAGAAGCAGGTAGAAGGAAGAACTGGCTGATTTTCCCATTGGGAGGAGCCCGTGGCTGCAGCTGTGTGTGCTGTAGCTGTGCTCTCCCAAGTGTTGATGAGCACGTGGAAACGGGAGTGCTTGGTAATGTTCTAGAGCTTCCCAATACATGATCTAATTAGAAGTAATGAAGACAAGGTTCATCTGTGAATCATTGCACAAGCTTATGAGATCAAATACTTAAGGAGAACGTGACGAATCAGTCGTTTCCTCACATTGGGGTGATGGGCTCTGACGTGCCCATTGCCACAACTGTGTCTTGTGATTTTAACAAACTGGTCCATGCAAGTGTCAGCTTGGTATGTGGTGGTTGTCATGAAGACAAAAGGGACAGTAGCAATGAAAATGAGAGAATAAGCCAAAGAATCTCTCTAAGCTCCTGTGTAAATCCCAGGTACATCCAGATGTTGAATCCTAGTGATCCTTGTGTGAAGTTCTGTTCCCCACAGCTCTAAAAAAGCAGTAGCTGTATTGGAAGATGTTCAGAGAAAAACACGAGGATAAAAAGAAGCATGAGATGTGTTTTATCCAAGGAGCAACAAACTGGACTAATTCTCTTCTGGCTAGAAAAGAGGCAGCCGAAGGCTGATATGAAGAAGATCCACAGAGTCATGAATAGGGATTGACTGTTAGTCTCTCTCAATATGAAAATAATGGGGCATCACACGAGGCTACAAAGAATCAGGTTCAAAGGGAAGTGCTCTTCACTTACTGTACAATTAACATGTACAATCCCTTGCTGCAGGAACTGTCGTGAATGCTGAAAGTTTACAGAGGTTCAAAAACCGGTGGAACTAATGAATGGGAGAAGCCTCCATCAATGGCTGTGAAATAACTGGTCCCAGCTTTGCCTCAGGGAGTCTATAAAATGTTGGAGGCTTGGAAAATGTCGTGGACAGAAGCCCTACAAGCTTGTCCTGTTCTTACTTCTCCTTCAGTAATCTACTGTTGGCAACTGTCAAGGCAAAGATGCTGGGCTGGG
The DNA here is from genome assembly GCA_013397795.1 of Orthonyx spaldingii. Lineage (NCBI taxonomy): Eukaryota > Metazoa > Chordata > Aves > Passeriformes > Orthonychidae > Orthonyx > Orthonyx spaldingii. The sequence goes on from VZTJ01001484.1 coordinate 94,501, forward strand.
TGGACCTTTGGTCCAAACCCACCCTTGCATTCTCCTCTCCTGCAGAAACTTTCCAGCCCAAGCCCCACCACCCTCAGCACTAGCCCTTCCAGCCCCACTCTGCTCTGTTTGGGCAGGTCTGGGTGGAAGAATTGCAGTAAGTACCTCCTTCACCCTCATCACTGACATGGAGCTCAGCTGTTGTTCACACAGCAGGCTCTGCAAGGTTCCTTAGGTTCGATTATTGCAAATCTCACAACGTGGCATTCAGCTGGTGCTGTCAATCAGCGTTTGAAGCCCTTGGTGCTTTGGCCTTCATATAATGGAATCTTGGAACGGCCTGGGTCGGAAGGGACCTTAAATATCGTCTTGTTCCACCCTGCTGCCATGGACAGAGACACCTTCCCCTTGACCAGGTTGCTTCAAGTCCTGTCCACCTTTACGGGATGTACCATTTTTATTCTTTGTCACCCTCATCCTTCATGATTCCCTCAACTATGTTCCACTGATGGGATAGTAACTCCCTGTGTATATCTCAAGCAGCAGAACCTGGGTCTTTGATACCTTCCAGAGAGTTTGGGTACAGCATATGCTCTCAGGAATTATCTTCTCTTTATAAGAGCTGTATCTCAGTAATAGATATTCCTGCATTTGAAATAAGAGTCTCTCTGCTTATTAGAGAATATGTATTTTTTTTGAAGGTCTATTGCTACATTCCTCTTTCCTTGCCTAGGGAATGAATCAACGTAACCTGCAAATGTCAGGACTTTGATCACCAAGAAAACCAGTTGATGTAGAATCGTAGAATCATTTAAGTTGAAAAAATCTTTAAAAATCATTGAGTGCAACCATAAACCATAGACGTTTATCTTGAAACAAAAAGGACTGAGACATCATACTACTGGGAAAAAAACCCCAGCCTATGGCCATCAGCTGAATTACTCCACACTGCTAATTTAATGAAGCCCCTAAATATGTCCTGAATGGCCATGTATTTTGTGCGTTTTAGAAAGATCTGCTTCATTTAGAGATATCAGATAGATAACTACTTCTGGGACATAAATTCTTACTCCCACCTGGGAGGTGTTAAGTCAAAAATAGCTTCAAACCTTTGCCAACCATACCATTTTAGATTGGATTTTGAGGAAAATTTCTTCATTGAAAGGTTGGTCAGGCACTGGCAGAGGCTGCCCAGGGCAGGGGTGGAGTCCTCATCCCTGGAGGGGTTTAAGAGATGTGTGGCTGTGGCACCTGGGGACATGGGTTAGTGTGGCCTTGGCAGTGCTGGGGGAATGGTTGGACTGGATGATCCCAGAGGGCTTTTCCAACCTAAACACTTTCTATGATTTGCATTTTTAGGTCTTCTTGTTCAGCTAATGTCAAAGAAGGTGTTTTGAGGTCCTGTCGTTTCTGTCTCAAGCCATGGAGCCAGGGAATGCAGCATGCCTGATGGAGCCCGGCACAGGGAATGCTGACTGTTCCAGGGGCAGAGAGATGGTTTAGCTGACAGGCCACAAGTGAGAAATGTGGGATAATGCCCCAAAGAGCAGCTTGCAGAAACAAGGGGCTTTGCAAAATCCTCTTCTTCAGATGCCAACAGGTCCTGGCCCCATTGCCTACAGGACAGCCTTTTCCTTGGAAACCTGATAACATGTTCTTGATTTTGCAGCCTAAAGGATTAATTGTCTAATCCTTCTTCCCCAAAAGCCGAGTGCAAGGTAAGGCAAGATGGTGATTCTGCAGGCTTCAGTCTGGCTGGGTCAGGCTGAGGAAGAGTTAAAGCCAGAGGGAGTGGAGCATTTTGCCTGTTGTCCCAGCCTGACTTGCACAGAAGACAAGACGTTTGCTCCAGTCCCTCCTCTGAAGTCTCCCCTCCAGGTTTTGGTGGCTGTTATTAGAAGTAGCTTCTCTTCTCTTGGCCTGTCATCCCGACTGTGTTTCAGTGGTCCTGGATGGTTCTCTGGGCCTGGTGAGCTGTGATGTACAGATCACACCAATGCAGACACCTGGGCAAGTATTTCTGTCCATCTGAGGGATTTCAAATTTCAATTTTCTTTAACTCTGTGGTCCTAAAATTCTGTAGGAAGCTTTGGTAGAAGAGTGTTGACTTCTACCCCAGCATGGGATCTTAAGCAGGATCTCACCATCCAGACAGCACGAGCCTGTGAATTACTCCACACTGCTAATTTAATGAAGCCCCTAAATATGTCCTGAATGGCCATGTATTTTGTGCGTTTTAGAAAGATCTGCGTTTTAGAAAGATCTGAGAGATTTCAAATTTCAATTTTCTTTAACTCTGTGGTCCTAAAATTCTGTAGGAAGCTTTGGTAGAAGAGTGTTGACTTCTACCCCAGCATGGGATCTTAAGCAGGATCTCACCATCCAGACAGCACGAGCCTGCGGCAGCTTGTTTATTACTCTAACCATGTTCCTAAAGGTGACTGCCCTGGCAGCACAAAGTTCTGCCAGAGGGTGAGAAGGACCCACTGCTAAATTTCTGACATCCAAGGTCTTTGGTTCCTCTTCCCAGATAAGGTTTCTTATGCGTTTTTCTGAGGTCATACCTAAGTTCACTGGAGCCAGAAAATAGCCCTTCTTTTCCCCCCAGCAACCCTCAGACATCAGGGACAGAGAGCTTTGTCTTCTCAGACACTGGTGTCAAGGTGAACATCGCCTGTCTGCCCAGGACCAAACCCCTCAGGAGGCCTCTGTCCATTTGTATCATGAGCTGGGAGATAAAGAGGTGCAATGATACTGGTAATTGCATAACATATTGTGTCAGGAGATGTTGTGATACTGCTGAGTGTTGTGCCTCCAGCCATCAGTAAATTCCATCAAAGGTCAAGTTGTTCAATGGCCTCTCCAGAGGATGGCTCCATCCTGATGTCTGTGTGGCTGTGGAGTTCCTTTAAACTTGTACCATTGCTGATGCTTTCAGGAGTCCTGCCAAATTAGGCAGATTGTGGTTTGCAGACTATTCTAAAGTGCTTGAGATGCCCCCTCCACTTACTGTGGAGAGAGAATTGCTGCTTGTAGGTGCCTCGTGATGTGTGTGTGGATTGTCATTTAAAGGAGAAAAGGAGATACAGGGATAGTAATTGGGCTCTTTGGAGATGTACAAATCCACATGAACTCCATTCCCTGCTTCCACTGGAGTCTTGTGCTTGGAGTGAGTTGTAGGCCCACAGTGGGGAGTCTGTCCCTGCTTCCCATTCTGAACATGTACACATGCAAGTGTGCATCCCAAAGAACACTGCTTAATGCTGGGATACATTCTCCTTCTTCCACAACAGTACTCGGACCCTTGTACCATCACTTATGAAGTGAGGGGAAAAAAAGGTGGAATGAAACTCTGGTGTTTTTCGGTGGCCATAGTGCTTTGAGCAAACAAGATGAATGTGGGGAGTGAGATGCCAATGTTTCCATGAAGGCAAACTTCCTTGTGTTTGTTTAATTCTGTTGACCATGTTAAGAACTCCAAGAGATACCTTTTAAACTCTGGCTAAGCATTTGTGTGAACATGGACTTAGGTGGGCTGGAGAACTGCGGGTGTTTTGTGGTGTTCCTTTGCTTCCCTGAAAAATCCTGTTGGACCCAGGTGAAAGCTGTTGAATCTTAAGACCTTTAGGGATTATTTTGGTTTTTGGATGTGTCTGTGTTAGCACAGATTTGAAGGATGATTTTTTATTGAATTGTAGCTTATCTGTGTCCTGGTGGAGGGGTCACATTGCCTGGAGAGGTCCGTGATGGTTTGGCTGCCTTGTGGCCATGCAAACCAGTACATAGTTTGGGTGTTTGTTATGGATTTCCTTTAATCCAGTCTGGCAATTCCTGTGATCTTCGATCTCCTCCATCTGAAGTGTACCCAGAGGTTCACATCTGACCTTTTGACCATGATATCAGTCTGGCAGCCTGCGTTAATTTGTTATTTCATCATGATATTGTCCTTTCATTGACCTTTGATTGCTTTCAGAGTCAGTGCTTTCACAAGTTCAAGGCCCTCATCCTTTGTATTTTCTGAACTTTTTGTTCTTGGGTTATATTGGTGTCTGAGACTGTGTCTGGTCACACTAAAATGTCCATTTCCCATGTGGAAGAGACATCAGAGCTGGTGGCAAGCCTTGTTTTTGACATTATTTATGATAGTGCAGGACTTGGTGTTTGTGATCTGCAGCAAGATTGCCACAAAGAACTAATCTAAGTTCCTCCATTTGATTGACTTTTCCAGTTAAATAGGTCGTTATTAAATTATTAAACTTAATTGATTAGGGTAGGGTGAAGAGAACAGAACAATGTATGAGCATCTCAGGTGCTCTGATTTATTCCTCACCTGTGGAAATTTCAGTGTGTAGAGTCTTGCCCATAGAAATGTTTGAAGTCTGACTGTTATGTGTAGCTGAATTATTCATTCATTTCTCTCTCCACTTGAGAAATGAAACATCTTGGGGTAAAAAATGAACTGAAACGTCCTGTTTATCAAATGTTTCTGTAGAAGTTATTCTCTTTTTCATATGCAGTTCAGTGATGTGTTCACCCAGTGAGCACTAGTGGAGCGGGAGAACTTTGAGTTTCAAAGTAATTTCTTTTTCATCTTTAAATTTGGATATTCAGTTGTGTTTTGCCGGAGTTTAGAGTAACTTCAGGAATTGAATCATCTTTCAGATATATTTACAAGGAAAATGTATCTACCATTTCCACTCCGGCTGCACCTGTAAGCTGATATCTTTGGGGTTTCTCTCAGCTTCACGGGTTTGTTTTGCTTTGTTTTGCACCATGTTTTAACAAGATAAGCATCTCTCTGTGTTTTCCCTTCATTTCAGTAATTGCCTTCTCTAGTGACCCATTTCCTGTGCTCTTCTGTTCAGGTATCAAGACCTCTGTGCATAGCCCACAGTACCCCAGTGCATGGAGCCCTCACTTAATCATGTTATGATCTCAGGTAATTCATTAAAAGCTTCTCAGAGCAGCAAATGGAACAAAAAAAAATTTCTCTCAACTCCCTCCCCAAAGACACAACCCTTGTTAACAGAGCTGCTGACCAGATGCCTGGAAATTTGACGTCATCACCCACTGAGGTGGGAATTGAGCTTCTTTCAGGTTTTCAAAATGCTTTCACTGAAATCATTTAGCCCTCTGAAAATTCAATCCAGTTGTTACCAACTCAGTGTTTGCCACTGTTCTGAGGTGCTGCAGAGCAATAAAGACATGAGTTTGAGTATATGTAAGATTCAAATCATAAAGGAATTTATAACAAAAACACAATAATTGAGGTTCTACGTCAAATAAATAAGGAAACAACTCTGTCTCTTGAAGCCAGATGTGATGTGCTCTCTTAAAAGGAGCTGAGCAAGTGTTCAGGTCTGTTCTGCATCCTCAGAGCTCATGTTCATGATCTTGCTTGATAAAAATCCTGGATAACTGTGATGCAATCTCCTCGGGCAGGGGGGGATGGCTGCCTTGCAGGAATATGGCAATGCAGTGTACTTTTACCTGCGATTGACTGGAAGTTCAGGCTCAAATGAGAAACCAAGGTTGTAAATTCAGATAATTGAACAAAAGTCAAGTTGATAATGCTTTTTCTCTTTCTTCTTACTGCTTGGCAATACTGTTTCAGTCTTACTAGGACAGTGTTGGTCAATGTTTGTGTCAGTGTGATCCTGCCTGGAGCCAAGCAAACACAGGTTGTTGTGTTCATCTTCACGCTCCTGAGGGGTGCAGTGGCCTCACAGACGTGCTGGAGAGGGAGTGAGCAAGGCTGAGCTGAACCAGTCTGAGGGCAGCAGGGTAGCGACTGCACTGCCTCTGTCGGGGAGCCTCCCCCAGAGACACCCCCACTAAACCCAGCCCTGCTAAACCCAGCCTTGCTAAACTGCCTGAACGCTTTAGTTACGTGACATCAAAGCCTGGATCCAGGTTTAAAGGAGGTATGAAAGCCCGAGCCAAGAGTTTAATTCTGTATCGACTCTGCTGCCTTTTTTTTTTTCCAGGAATAATAAATCAGTAATAATCAATTGGGGTATTTCAGCCGAGAGAAGAGAAGACTCCAGTGTGACCTAATTGTGGCCTTCCAAGACCTGAAGGGAGCTGGCAAGGAGGATGGAGAGAGACTATTTACAAGAGAGTGACAGGACACAGGGACTGGCTTCCCAGTGCCAGAGGGCAGGGATGGATGGGATATTGGGAAGGAATTGTTCCCTGTGAGGGTGCTGAGGCCCTGGCACAGGGTGCCCAGAGAAGCTGTGGCTGCCTCTGGATCCCTGGCAGTGCCCAAGGCCAGGCTGGATGGGGCTTGGAGCAGCCTGGGACAGTGGAAGGTGTCCCTGCCCATGGCAGGGGTAGCACTGAATGGGCTTTAAGGTCCCTCCAACCCAAACCATTCTGTGATTCTGTGATTCCATGATACTAGATAGTGTTGAAGCTCTCCTAGCAGTGCACTGAGGTACCTGCTTCTGTAAATTGTTGTATCCTCATCTCCTTAGGGCCAGGGTTTTTGTACAGACAAGAGACTTACTTGCTGGTTTTAAAATAACAGTTTTCTTACTTTTATTGGAGAACATGAAGTCAAAGGTGCCTTTCTTTAGAAGTAAGAAAAAGATTTACCAAGAAGTGAAAAATAAGATCTGAGATGGTGCTTCTTTCTTCAGGGAATCCAATCCCTGCTGTTAGATTTGACCTCTCCAAAAGGTTGTTTTTTCGTGGAGAGTCACTGGAAAGGACTGGCACTTCTTGGGTCAACTGCTCGAACACGGTGTGGGTGTCTTATCACAGGGCAGATGAGCCATGCAAGGGCCCAGTGGCTTTGGAGTTGTCTCTAAAGGGAGGTGGGGCAAAGCAGCTCAGCAAGTGTGGGCTACACACGGACACAGTGAACGTGGCAGGTACCTGGAGTAAGGAGAGGAAGCGCCCAGTAGGAGAAAAAGATCAAAGTGGGTCCATCCTCCCAAATCCCAGCATCAGGGGCTTTGGGGTCATCCAGGCTGGAAATGATAGACAGGACACTTGGATTGTTAGCTGGAATGGATCCTGCCCCCTGGTTATCTGGATCTTTTATATAGCCGCATCATCTGTCATCAGGGAGTGTCACTCTGAGCCTGTGAGAATTCTTTTTGTTTACTTCAGATCTTTTCCTTGGTAGTGGTTTGAGGCGCCACCATCCTCTGCATTAATAAGAATAGTGAATAATCTGTATTTGCATCATTTCCAATGTTCACAACTTTAAAAGGCACCATCCTCTTCTGGGTGGAGCATCCTTGGCTCCTCTTACCCACAATTTCCCACCTTTTTGCTACCTGCCTTATTTTGCTACCTGTACCCTTTTTTATATTTTGCCATGTTGAGATAGTCACCATTACCAAATGGACTGTTGGGACATAAGTGTGCCACAGACAGCATTTCCCAGTCATTTTTTCCCATAAATTCCTAACTTCATCTGCCTTATTGGGTAGGGCAGGAATATATACGTAGAAAAAAGATTAGATACAGTGCCCAGTGACAGGGTGATGTTTTCAGAAAGTGATCCAGAATGATTCCAGGATCTCCCCTGAGTTCAAGGAGCTATTTTAACGTCTATAACCTTGTCTTCACAGCTCAAATGATTGTTCCCAGGCACATCCCTTTGCCCTCACTGGCACTGAATTTCCCCTCTCTCCCATCACAGAGCCATTTCAGCAGCGGTTGCACACAGGGCTGATCCCAGCTCCTTGCTGAAGAACACTTGCTCTTCATTTTCGCTAACTGCTGTTTTCCCCTCTCCTACTTTCTGTGCCATAACTCATCCCTCACCTGCTGTGACCCCAGGCCTTATGAGATCCTTTCCCAAACCTGTCCAACTCATTACAACTGCAGCAAATGCTCAATTTTACTTGTTGGGTTCATTTTCTGATGTTTTCATGTGCCGATTGAACTCATGGAGGAGTCAAGGATGGGGTGAGCCGTGGGCAGTGCATGGCCAGGAGCATGGGAAGAGGTGGGAGCTGTTGGCATCATGTTGCTCAGTAAACCATCCTCTGGGTAGCCTGAGATCCTCTCTGCAATTCTTCCCAATTAGTTTGGGATTGGATAATTTGGATTTGGAGATCTGGATAACTCAAAAGAATACTGTTTCATCTGCAAATCTTGTCACCTCATTAATTTACCCTTTCCCAAGTAATTTATGACCATGCTGAAATGCTCAGCATGGGAATTTCCTGACTTCCTCCGTGGTGCCCCATGATGCAGACAATTCATGTAGCTTTTTTTGCAAGTATTTTTTGAGTGCATCTTTCATTCCCTGAGTTATTTGTTGGCCACAGAGACTCACTAATAGGCATCCTGCTTCTAATGTGTTGAAAAAGGCTTTATTGTTTGTATGGGAGCCCTGGCATGTTTTTCTCTTTTGACCAGTCTCCTTAACTTGCCAGAATTACAGTCTTTGCTGTTCTCATCCTTTGGATTCAAGTTCCACTTTTCAAAGGTTTCCTTTTCTTTCTCGTCTTCTCCTTTCCTTTGTTATTCGCTGTTGGGTTTTGGGGTCCAGCTGAAGTCCTGGGCTTAATGGTGTAAATTTTCTCCAAGCCTCCAGCAGAAAATCTTTCAATATTTTCTATATAACCCAAAAACATTTTGTCTTCTCATTTGCTTTTTAAAATGTTTTTCCAACTGCTTTTCCTGTTCTTAGACTTCTAATGGTTTGAGAATGTTTATTTATTTATTTTTCCTTCAAATAGGGGAATTTGAATAGGTAACGAGCACTATTAGAGAAATAATCTGTCCTCAACCAACCCCCCATGCACTATCCAGGATTGCACCTACTTTGGAGGTTGTTCCAAATTGCTTCATAAAGAAGTCGATAAAGATTCGAAAATGTGTCTTTTGATCTGACTTAAATATAACATTTGCCCTGCCTGTATGGCCATGATTGACGGTCACCCATTAATTATGGGCTGCCCAGGGAGATTTGGAGTCCCCACCCCGGAGGTGTCCAAGGAAGGCCTGGACGTGGCACTCAGTGCTCTGGGCTGGCGACAAGGTGGGGGGGATTGGACATAGGCTGGACTTGATGGTCTTGGAGGTCTTTTCCAACCTAAATGATTCTGGGATTCAGTGGTTAATACTGTCCTTTTCCACTTTTGCAACCCCCTCACTTGCCTTTGCTTTTCCTGGTCTCTGGCATCACCACAGAGAGGTCATCAGTTGGTACTTTTGGTTTTTTTTTTCTATACTGGCATGGAATTTCAACCTCCAGAACTCTGGAACTCTTTCATGCAAGTAAATATATATTAGTGCAGTCCACTGGATTATTCCCGTATCTCTGTTATCACAACATCATCTGAATTAGCTTCTTTACCTTGAATTTCCCAGGTGCTTATGAAATTAATTTTGTAATTTAAAAGTAGGCAATTTGGTTTACCCATTTTAACTTCAGGCTTGAATTTTGTGTTTGCAGTAGAGGTAAATATTTATATCTATTTATCCATACAGATGTATATCTGTATATATATACACATATAGATGTATATACACGTGCAGATGTACACACACGTATACACATACATTATATACATTTATTCATCAAACCAGAATGGTTTGGTTTGGGAGGGACCTCGAAGATCATCCAGTTCCACCCCCTGCCATGGGCAGGAACATCTTCCACTCTCCAGGTTGCTCCAAGCCCCGCCCAGCCTGGCCTGGAGCACTTGGAGGGACTGTTGATACCCAGAGCACTCTTTTATGGGGGTTTCAGTCCAATGTTCAGCTTTTTAGGTGCAGGAATTAAGAGACAAATTTTATCCACAGATACCAGCTGTGAATGCATAAAACCTGACTTGCAAAATGACTTTTGGGACCTGTGGGGTCAGTGTGGTGTGGGGGGTGCTGCTGGAGAGGGCCAGTGGGTTGGGAAAGGCTCCCTCCAGGGCTGGAACCAGGCACACACGGAGGCTGCCATGGAACGTCTGCAGTGCTTGATCTCTGCATTCATCAAAGTCTGAGCAGCCAACAAGTTTCCTCTTGTTGTGTCCTGGCTGGATCTCACATGCAGACAGCATGCCACGATCCTCATCTTCCCTCGCCATCCTTCACTCCAGCAGCAGCTTTCCCGAGCCTCAGGCACCACAAGCTCTGACTCATTTACTTAATATTCCTCTAATGAAACTGCCCAGAGCTCTGGACCTATTCTACTCCAAAACAATCCTTCTCCTCCCTATTTTTCCACACCCTTCTTTCTTCTCATCTCCCGTCACATTCCTAATCAGACTTTAGCTGAGCTCCCCTGAGTAGATCTTCCATTCCCTGCTGGACCCCTCCTACCAGCCCAGTGGGGCTGTGAGTGGCACTGGAGGGACCAGGTGAGCTTTAAAGCCAGGACGGTGAGAATCAAGCAGGAATTTCTTCAGCCTCGATGCAATGGGGAGAGGAGGATGGACATCCTGGTGTCCTCTCCACCCTGGGTTTGGAGCAGGACCCTGGGTAGCTGGAAGCTGCACTGGTTGCAGGGCATCCTTCACTGTGGCAGGGCAGCTGGGACAGGCACGGGTGCTTCTTCCATGAAGGATGGGAATGGCAGAAAAGGCTGAGAATGGGAAATCCCCCAGAGCTGTCTGTACTGATTGGGTGGGCTGGAGGGCACTGGGATGAGCAGAGCCCCATCCCAGGGGCTGCCACCAGAATCAGCCTGACAGCAGCTGTGGAAATTCTTGCCCAGCCTTGTTGAGGACCGTGTTACCACTGTAATTCAGAGATGACAAGGTGGTAACATTCCTGGAGTCCTGATCTCTTGATTTCAGAACCTGAAATCCCAGGTAGCAGCCCCAGACTGCTCAAGGGAAGCTGGCCAAGATGATTTTTCTCTTTTTGCGGAATCTGCGTCTTCCAGGATCTATCTGAGACACCTCCCAGGCATCTCCTGGAGCCTTTTCATATCTCCTCCAGGCAGCTGATATTCCAGGTGCCATCTCCCAGAGTCTTTTCATCTCTGATTTAGGCACTGGATATCCTGGTTAGCAGTCCCAGACTCCTCCAAGGAAGTAATCTGAAATGATTTTTCTCCTTTCATGGAAACCTCATCTTCCAGGATGCACCAGGCATCTCCAGGAGTCTTTTCACATCTCATCTTGGGAGCTGAGATTCTGGGTGGCAGCCCCATACTCCTCCAAGGAGTTACCCAAGGGGCTCTTTCTCTTTTGAAGGAAAGTGTATGTTTTGGGATCCACCTGAGCCCCTTCTCAAGCATTTCCTGGAGTCTTGATCTCTGATTTCAGGGACTGGGATCACAGCTAGCAGCCTGACACCGCTCCAGGGAAGCTTCCCAGAACGTTTTTGCTCTTTTGGTAGTAGCTCTCTGTTCCGGGCTCCAGTTGAGACTCCTCAAATATATGCAGGGAGGGGCAGAGCAGGGTCCAGGCTCTGCTCCGGGGCCCAGCAGAGGCACCAGAGGGACGGGCAGGGACTGAGCCCAGCAATTCCCTGCCCAGGAGGCACAACTTCTGCCCTGGGCAGTGCCCAGCCCTGAACAGGCTGCCCAGGGAGGGGCTGGAGGCTCCCTCCCTGGGGATATTCCAGAGCCACATGGACACAGTGCTGTGCCCTGTGCTCTGGGATGGCCCTGCCTGGGCAGGGAGGTGGCACCAGGGACCCTCTGTGGCCCTTTCCAGCCTGACCCAGCCTGGATTCTGTGGGATAAAGGGAGCTGCAGATGCTCAGCACACATTCCTTGGCAATGCTGAGGTCCAGGAATGGGAAGTTTCACCTCCTTCCTCACTTCCCCAGGTCCACTGATGTTGCCTCCTCCCTGCTCAGATGCTGACACTGAGTGCTGGGAGCAGCCCTTTGTATATTTTATATAAATACCAGTACTGGAAGCACTGCATGAGAGACTGTGAATGCTATGTGGTGGGAGCAGAGGGAGAAGGGAAATAGGGGTAACCAGCACACCCATGAGTTTTCCTGGATGTGGGACACAGATGGTGCTGGAATGGATCTGCCCCAGTTGGACTGCTCAGGATGGCATAGCTGAGTCAGGGGATGCTGCTGGGCCTGTGTTGTCACCTGTACTTGGAATGTGGAGACTGCCAGGGGAATTTCAAACCCCTTGGCATTGTTGATGGGTTTGGGGTTTTTTTTCTGTATTTGTTATTTTACTGAATCTAGAGAACTTTGAAGAACTTTGATCCTCTTGGGAAGCAAATGGAGCTGATCCAGAGCAGGACTGGCTGTCCAAGGAATGATGGAATTTCTTCCTAGGGCTGGTAAACATGGTAAACTGTGGACTTGGCTTCTCAAGCTCAGTGCTGATAAGCAGATTCCTTGCTCCTAAGGAACATGTCCTGTCCATCCTCGGGATTTCTTTTTAAAAACGTTGCTGTGGCATCTGCAGAATGGCTGAATCCCAGGCAGAGGATTTGTTGGGGTATTGGTAAATATTAAATAATAGGTGAGTGGATGTTCCTGCCCATATCTGGGGTCATTGCGTGGAGGATTTATTCCTCCTGAGCAGCTCTGAAGGATGCACAGGGTGTTTCTGAGCAGCAGGAGAGAAGGATTTGGGTTTAGGTGGATGGTGGGGCTGGTGAGTAGGGAGGTGATGGGGAGGAGGTGTGGCTCTGCAGTCGGGGATTAGTGGGGTGAGGAGGACACGGTCTGTCCAGGGGTGCAGGTGGGAGGAGCGGAGCCACTTTCCCTGCATGAACTGGAGGCTGGTCCTGAACAAGGCAAGGCAGGGGCTGGTGAGTGTTGTTGGAGCTGCACACACAAAGCTCTCCTGCTCCCCTGCCTGTACAGACAGGCCTGTGCTCCTCAAAGGATGGATTGGATTCTTGCCCTCCGGGGCTTTCCAGCTAACTGGCAATTCAGAGGAGTCCTTTCTTTCTCCTGCTGTTCACGCCCTGCAGAGAATTTTCTGTCAACAAAAGAAATTGTTTCATGATCAACTTGATGTTCATCCCCAGTCCTGGGCTATGAAAGGGGTTTTGAAGGACCAGAGAAATGGAGCCTGGACGTTGTGGAAGCAGAGGACAGCAGCCAGTGGCACAGCCCTGCTGGGATGGGGTGGAGGAATTTTGTGGACACTCCAGAGCCAGTGAAACTCTTGGCTGCGTCTCTGGGAGTGGGAGCAATTGGACAAAGTGCCAGCAAAGGAATAATCCCTGGAAAGAAAGTGTTGAGGGATCCTCTGTGTGTGCCATGGTAGGCTCAGAAGACTTTTACTCCTGCAACTTTTCTGTCTGGATTTAAAGTCTGTTGGGTGCTCCATGGCATAAAGATCCTTGAAATGTTGGTTGTAGCTCAGGCTGTACCTCAGCCAATAGGACTGTGTCAAACTCAGAAGGATTTTCTTTGAACACTGTTACCATTCCAGGGAAAAACCAGTCCTGTTAAACCCTACTTGATGGCAGCCCTGTCCTGAACCTTCCCAGGTCAGGCTGGACAGAAGAACTGTTTTGAATTGTCTGATCATTTCCATGCCTCAGGCTTTTGGAAAGCAGCTCTTGTGTCCCTTTGCAGTACAAGTGTCTGTGCCTGGGTCTGCAGTTGTGGATTCAATAATTTTTAGAGAAAGATGGAAACATGGGCCGCCTCAGGAGCTGGATTCAGTTACCTGACTGGTTTTCTTGGCTTCTGTGAATGTGTCCAGGAGCCTGTGAGTTTGGAAAGAAATTTTTTTGTGCTTACAAAAGGCAATTTTTAAATGTCAAAGTTGAAAGTACTTTTTCTTAATTAAAAAAAAAAAAAAATCACCACTGAACCATCCCAAGATGGCTGGGCATGAAACCACCTGAGCAGCTGAACTGAATCCATGGCAGCTCCTGGAAGATTTTTTAGGGCTTTAAAAGAGGCCCATGTTAGTGTTGTATCTCCCAGGCGGGAGCTCACACTGACCAACACACCACAGCCTTTAAGCTGTTAGTATCCAAATTGTTTGGTTACTTAATTCTAAACTGACCACATCCCCATATTCGGAGGAATTGCCACATCTTAGTGCTCTGGAAGTGTCCTTTGGCACTTGATTTACAGCAACTAAATAGCAGTGGGGTCAGTGGCCAGCTGACCACTGAGCAGGAAGCTGGATGACAACAAGAATTAATAGTTTTCCATGGAAGCTGGAGTGTCTGACGGCACTGGAAGCTGTGAGGATGGATCAGCCTCCAGGATATTAACCATGGAGATGACTCTCAGCATTTGCTGCCCGTCCTGATGGCCTTGGAAGCAAATGGCACATAGATTCATCCACCCCATTGCCCACTGAGCTGATGAGTTTGGCTGGGGATGAGGGAATGTGATACAGCTGTACAGAAGCAGCATCTCTGCAGGTTTCCAAAGAACAGGAAACAGCCATCCCTGGATGGATCTCTGGGAGCAGCAGTAGTGTTTGGGAATTCCCTGACTCCCAATAGCAGAAGTGGTTGATGGGAGCCCGGAGATTCTGGGATTGGTACATGAGGAGTGGTATTTGGGCTGTCGGGCTGCCCTCGCTGCGAGGGGAGCGCGTGATGAATGGCGCTGCCAGAGAACGGACGTGAGGGATCGATCTCGGAGCTGGCACAGAGCTCAGGCCAAGAGGAGCGGGAAGGAGGGGCTGTGCCGCTCTCCATCTCGATTAGATTCAGCAAGGAAGGTCACTTGCAGCCTATTTCTTAGTATTAGAGGAGGATTTGAATGCTCCTGCAGAAAAAGTGCCACCCCCACTACCCCATAGCAGTTTGTCCAAGTTGACCTCAGTGGTTTCCTGCCAAAAATACCTGCACACAATAATGACTTGTTAATGATTTATCCCTGTGTTCTCAAGTGCTGCACTGATTCCGAATACCACAGAAACCATTGGGGCAGGCTCTAAGGTTTTGGCTACAATGGCTTTTTGTCCTTCCCCCAGTGACAGGGGTGCTGATTGCATGAGGGAACCAAGGACTCAGTGTACTGGGCAGTGTAAATGCACATTGTTCTGCGTGACTTTAGGGAATATTGGTGGGAAAAGCAACTGCATTGGATCAGGGGAGAAATCAACTGAGCTGTAATGAAGGATTGTCCCTTGCAGACTTTGCAGAGTCGTGAGCAGACACCAGCAGGTTCCCCGTGCTGCCAGCAAGGCACAGCTGTATGGAGAGTCTGCTCTCTGCAAAGAGCTGCACATCCACGTTATGTGGAGCTGGTGTGACTCTGGACAGCACAACAAGCTCTCTCCTTTCCTGGGAGATGGGCACATGCCATTTTCCCAGGCCATCAGGGCAGGAGTGTGGAGGTTTTATGGCATAGAGGGGTGAGGTACCACAGCAAAAAGTTGTGCTTCCAGCATGGGTGTGTAGTAAGCCCCCTCAGCCATCCTGCCTTGGGAGCAGCAGCACCACAAGATGAAAAGCAGCAGAAAGGGAGAATCTGTGATTGCAACAAATACCTCCACCCTGCAGAACCAGGAGAAAAGGCAGTGGAGCCCGGGAACCAGAGTCTGTATCAGTGAACTCAAGGTGTTCATGGCTCATTTTACACAACAAAGTGGAGCTTCAGTGCTGAGCAGCCAAAGCAGAAACTCCAGGCAGTGCTCAACTCTCCCAGTGGTCTTTGTCCAGCAGGGGCCAGTGTCATTGTTAAGAAAAAAGCAGAAAAATGCAGAATTGGCAGGTGCCAGTGGAGACTCCATCCATCGTGTCTCCTCCTCTGCAGGAACCAGGAGTGAGAGCAGGAGACCTCCCTCCGGTAACCAGGGGGGCTTTCTCCTTTTTGAACTTCTTTTAGTCTCAACTACTGTGGCTCCAGATGTCCTCATTATCCCAGCACTCACCCTCCTCTTGGCTGTCTGCCCCTTCTCGCAGAAATACCAGTTGGTGAGGGCTGGATGCTCCAGTGGACATGATGTCACAACTGACCTCCTTTCACTGCCCCAAACTGTGAGTGGCTCCCTTCCCATTCCTTGGAGTAAAACAGCTGGTAGAACTCAGTCATTTCAAAGGAATGTTTGGTCAAATTACTGGGGGCCTTGAATGAAGACAGTGGGTAGAGCATCCACTGGGTCTCACTCTGTTGAGCAGGGAAGTTATTTCACTTCCTGCCCTGTTTGTCCTTCATCCAGCGTGTTCACTGCTCTATGCTGCTCTGGACATGGCAGCAGAGATGCCTGAAAATGGAAATCTCCCCACATTTTTGGCCTCGATCTCTTGCATCCTGGGGCAAGACCTCTGTCATCCCTAAGAATCTCCACGTGGAGACATGGCCTTTGGTGATGAATGCTAGAGTCTCCAGAGGCTCCCAACAGGCTAAAACTAAGGGAAGAGTTTCATGCTTACCTGCTTCAAGTGTGCCAGTTAAGCTCTTCGAACCTCTGTGACACCATGGAGCACCCTGGTCTAGTGGAATGTGTCCCTGCCCATGGCGGGGGTGGAATGAGATGGTCTCCAAGGTCCCTTCCAACACAAGCCATTCTGAGACTGTGTGATCTTCAGTGGCTGGAGTCCCCCAGGATGCAGCAAGGATGGTAACAGAGTTCACTCTTGGAAGTCTCCTGTGAAAATATCTTCAGTCCAAGAAAAAGTATTTTATTGACTTCTCTGAAATCCTTTGTCGAGATCAATTGCAGGGAATGTTGTGGAAGAAGTATAAATGGGTAAAAAGGGAATGAGGCATGTTTGTGAAATCCTTCAGGCTGCTCACCATCTGGCCCCGGGTACGTTTCCGAGATTAGTAACTCCAGTAATGCTGGGAAGGTATCCCAAGTGGAACACCAAGTGGAAAACCACTCTTGGAGTGGTCTCTGCTGGCTTGTGAGAGTTGGGTCACAGACTCCCAGAATCCCAGAATGGTCAGGCTGGAAGGGGCCACAGAGGGTCACTGGTGCCACCTCCCTGCTCAGGCAGGGCCATCCCAGTGCACAGGGCACACCATTGTGTCCATGTGGCTCTGGAATATCCCCAGGGAGGGAGACTCCAGCCCCTCCCTGGGCAGCCTGTTCAGGGCTGGGCACTGCCCAGGGCAGAAGTTGTGCCTCCTGTGCAGGGGGAACTTCCTGGGCATCACTTCCTGCCCAGGTCACAGGGTTATGTCAGTTGTGGGTCTGACCCCTTGTGCTTGTGCTGAAATTCTTTTTTCTGCTCAGCATCTGATGACGTCAGTGAAAGAAATTTTCAAGCAATTTCACTTTTGCTGTTTAAACTGGTGCAGCCATGTGTGCCCAGATATTGTGTGACCTCAAGAAGAGCAATGAGTGTAGGTTGAAAGTGAGGCAGGAGTTCGACCCAGGCATCCCATCTTTGGTGCCTCCTGCAGCAGCAGATGAGCTCAGCATCCCCAGGAGCCTGGAGCTGCATTCTCAGCATTCCTGCAGCTCCTTAGATGTCAGTGATGTCATCGATAGCAGCCAGGGAATTGCAGATCCCAGAGGGCCTGAACTCAAGTCTTAGCAAGTTAAGCGTAGGAGGAACCAATTTCTGTCGTGTACTGCACTGTACCAGCAAGTTTCATTGGTTCAAATCACAACAAATGTATTTGCATCTATATTTCTGTCTTCTGGAAATACAAAACATCCAACAAGAGAGACTCGTGTCCTCCACCAGCCACTCACTCATCCCTACTGCAGAAAACTACATCTGAGCAATAAAATAATGGGAAGCCGGTGCAGAGTGAGATTGAAAAGCAAATAATTTATTCCTTTAGATGTTCGATATTTGTCCTTGTGCCCAGGACCTGCTGGCATAAAACATATTTCAAGACAGAACTGGCATGGAGTGAAGGCATCAGTCCTTCTCTGGAAAGCATCCCTTGGGAAGGGGAACAAGAATCTCTTGTCAGCCTGTGAAAGAGATACATTTGCATTTTTTTGTGCAGGTCGAAATAGCTCATTTTAGGAACACAGGAGCAAAATTTTAATTGGAGTTGCATATTTTTATCACCTGGCATTTTGTACCCAGAGCTTTGGGATGATGGCAACCCAGTACTGTGCAAACTCCTTATGGGCACTGGATGCATCAGTTCCTGCTGCTGGTGTAGCTGGGAGTTTGAAACTCTGGGATGGGCTAAAGCAGCATTTTTTAAACAATGGTTTGGTGGTACCTTGAAGCCACAAAAGCACAGTCTGCAGATGGTCTAGTGAAAAGCATTAAATAGCATTTTACAGCCTAAAGTTTGCTGGTGAGGGAGACTGATGGGCCATGAGACACGTTTCTGAAATGGAGATGCTAATTTTTTCCTCGTTGTATTTTGGAAGTTGCCTCTGACAGGACCTTCCAGGGGCAGAGCATGGTGCAGAGATGAGGTTCTGCTCTGGCTGAGCCTCCCCAGGTGGCTGTGGGTGCAGTACTGTGGGTTGGACAGACCCTCCTCTGCAGCTGCGGAATTTCCTGCTCGGAAGCAGAGTTTGCTCTGCAACCTCAGTGCAGCTTGAATGTGGCTCTGTGTTACTCAGCTGTAATTAGAGCAGCTTGCCAGGTCTTTATTTCGTCCCTTCATTTAAACGGAATTTCCAGACCTGGTGCAATTTGCCCCAAAGAGCTGGGGCTTGTTTTCTAGCCCAAATCTCACCAGACCGTATACCTACACCTGCATTTCTCCAGCTACAAATAACAATGGAAGTGATTTTATCTAATCTCCCACCACCTGGTTTGTTCTTGTCCTCAGTCTTAGGCATGAGGGTATTGAAAATGCTTTTGGCAGGAGGAGCTTTAAGCTGTGTAACCACCAGCATTAACACAACCACCCAGGCTATGTGTAAAGAACCAGGTATGGATGGCAGTGACCTCATACAGGGAGGGAAACCTGGGCAGCCAGAGCTCGTGGGTTGTGTGGTGTCCTCTAAGAAAGCCTGGAAGGCAGCACAGCAAAGCCGTGTCTGATGTCCTGCAGGGAAGAGCCCACCCGGGTGCGCCGTGGGCACGAGGGGCTTCGGGAGCTCCTGCGTGTTCCTGGGTGAACGTGACTTGGCACCCGCATCCCAGGACACCTCTCAGAGCAGATCTGTGACTTTCTAGCTTGGGTTGCACGATGGAGCGCCCAAGGCCCCTCCTCTACACCAGCATTTTGGCGCTGTGCTTTGGAAGGACTCCAGGCCAGCAGTGAAGGGCTCTTTGATAATATCTGATGGGCGGGTAAGAATTTTGGGCATCAGCCAAGGTACACATTGCCTGTAATCGTTAACTCGGTCTGTAAACAGTTCAAACGGCACTGAAGAGGCCGTCAGTTATTACATTAGAGGGAAGCCTTTCATGTGCCCGCGCAGGAGTCGGAGCCGCGCAGCGCTGGCCCCTGCGGAGCAGCTCTGGCTGCAGGGCTGCAGGCCTGGCCATACAGCGAGCGCTGAGCCTGACCTTCAAACCCTCGGCGCTGCAGCAATAACTAAATCATTACTTTCCTTTTGTTCTGCACCTGGTTTGGCCGTGGAGCCCAGGGAGATGGAGGGGGAAGGGATCAGGCAACGCCCCCCCCCCCCCGGCGCCAGCCGGGAAGGTTCAGCAGGGCTGGCTCCTTCACCCTAAACCCATCTCCTGCCAGCAGCTTTTCCCTGGGGTGACTCCTCCATCCCAAACCCATCTCCTGCTGGCAGCTTTTTCCGTGGGGTGACTCGTCCACCCTAAACCCATCTCCTGCCGGCAGCTTTTCCCTGAGGTAACTTGTCTATTCCAAGCCCAGTTCCTGCTGTGGCATTTCCCTGGTAAGAACAGCTCCATGTGCAGTCCTAACAAACGTTGCACTCATGAACAGGTAAAGCTTCCCTGGACTGTTGCTGGTTTCTTCAGAAATGGCCACAGCGGTGGTTCAGGGCCACATCAGGATCCTGACATCTCCATGCAACAATACTGCTGAGCTTCATCTTCAGAAGACTTTTAGAGAATTCCCCAGTCCACATCAACCTCTGCAGAGCCCTTTGGTCTCTTTCCAGGAGCAGTTCGGCCCTCCTGGAGATATGTGATGCTTCAGAAGTTTTTGCTTAATTTACCCCAAAAGGAATTTCCTTGTCAGTCTTTTCTCTTCTAGATCTGCTTTCTCCTTTCTAGAGATCAAGAATGCTCTTTCTGGCATCAGTTGTCAAGGTTTTAACTTTGAAACCCATTGTAAAAAGCTGGTAGTTGAGGAAAAGTACTCAGTGCTTGCAGTAGAGTGATCTGGGCTCCGGTGAGTCTCTGTATGTGGCCTGCTGCAGAGCTGCTTTCGGAGTCAGAGCTGTCTCAGGTGTTTAATGGACCTGCTGTGGGAATCCTCATGTGTTCGTGCCATGCCTGAGCTGGTACAGGGGACGGTACCTTTTGCTTGGAGAGGTCAGAGAGCTGCCAGCACAGCCTGGGCTTTGCCAGTGCTTCGAGGGCTGCAGAGGGACAAGACTCATATGAGTTCTGTGGGACAGCTTTAACCCCCAGCACAGTGCAGAGGTCGTCTGGCAGAGGGAGGGAGGGTCTCCAGGTACAGAGATGGCTCTGGAGCGGGACGGGCTGGGCCCTGCACAGTGTGTGAGGTGAGCAGGTCAGCGTGGGCTGGAGGCTCTCCATAGGATTTGGGATCCACGCTGCCTGCAGAGTGCTTGCAGGCAGAGGCGCATGAGCTGTTCTCCTGTGACGTGGGCTGGCTTGCCTTTACTTTCATTTAGTGCTGTGAGTCAGGCCTGACCAGAGAACCTCCCTTTGCCTTTGATACTCTGGCATGGATGTGTGGACCAGACAGAGACAGTTTAACCAGACATTGTTATGGAACTTTGCCAGAGATTTCCTTGCTGGTCCATACAGTCCTCGTGATGCCTGGGCCAGCAGAAGTGTCACTTGCTTCCCTCATGTAGAACACCTCTGTCTGCAGGAGAGCAAACTTCAGCAGAGCTGTCAGTGAGGGGTGTTTGAGAGTTTTCTCCAACCCCGTGGGAATCATTTAGGTTGCAAGAGTCCTCTGAGACCATCAAGTGCAGCCTGTGCCTGATCTCCACCTTGTCCCCAGCCCACAGCACTGAGTGCCATGTCCAGGCCTTCTTGGACACCTCCAGGAATGGGGACTCCAAACCTCCCTGGGCAGCCCCTGCCAAGGCCTGACCACCCTTTCCATGGAGAAATTCCTCCTGATGTTCAACCTGATCCTCCCCGGCACAGTTTGAGGCTGTTTCCCCTTGTCCTGTCTCTTGTTCCCTGGGAGCAGAGCCCAACGCCCACCTGGCTCTGAAGTCCCGTCAGGAAGTTGCAGAGAGTGACAGAAAAGACCCAGACTTCGCCTAAACCATCTAATCTGCATGTGTGATAATCAAATAAACATCCCTCTTGGGTTCAGCACTGCTCTTTGTTGCTCACTAGCTTGGTAATGAAAAGGAGAGGGAAACAGTAATTTCTTGGTTAGAGACTGATTTTTTGTATCAAACCCTCAGGCCCTGATGACCCTTGACTCGGGCCAAAGGTATTGAAGCTCAGGAGCATGAGTAAGGGCACAAGCACAGGAGTATTGCACTGGCACTTTGTAGGTCCTTTGTCTCCCACCTATGGCCACTCCTTCAGGGCACTTGGATGGTTGTCTGAGCTGTTTACACGTTGAGGTAGGAGCTGAGTCTCTCTAAGAATAATGCATTTGTTATCAGTAAATGTGTATGTCTGTGACTCACAAGTGGGTAAGGTGTGTTTGCTGTTATAACAGCTCTTGAAACTTTATGCAGGTAAATTTAAAAAGCCCCATATCCTGATGGCTGAGCTTCATGCCGAGGCACCATGGAAGTGGCAATTTTTCCTTGGGCCTCTTGAAACACTCTGTTGTTCTTTTCCTTTTCCAGCCGACCATTTCCATCTTCTTCATGGCTAAAACCCACTTCATCTCTCTGCCCTGTCCCTCCTCAGCCTCCTGTGTCCTTCTGGCAGTGTCCCACTGCACTTTCCAGCTCCACTGTAGATGTGTTTCAGCCTCCTGGCAGCATCTCCTGTGCCTGTGGTAGTGTCCTGTCATTCCTGCTGCTGTCTCTGTGAGTGGAGTGGAATGGTCTTGGGGTAGGAGTGGCGTCTATTCAGCTGATGAAGCTGGAGAACTCACGTAAACTGGGAAGAGGCTTTCTTACAGGAATAAAGACATTCACACAGCATTAATCACATAATCACAGAATCACTGAGGTTGGAAAATACCTTAAAGACCATCAAGTCCAACCTGTGAGCAATCCCCACCGTGTCACCCAGCCCAGAGCACCGAGTGCCATTCCTTAGACACCTCCAGGGTGGGGACTCCACCACGTCCCTGGGCAGCCCCTTCCAATACCTGACATGAAGAAATTCTTACTAATGTCCAACCTGAACCTCCCAGCTCCTGACAACCTGGAGCTGTCACCAGCTCTTGTCCTGTCACTCATCGGGGAGAAGAGTCCAGTCCCCACCTGGCTCCAACCTCCTGTCAGGTTAGGAGGGAGGATCTGGTGGCTGGGGTGTCCCAACAGGGCAGTATTGCTGTCCAGAGCATTCTACAGTGACTGGGGAGTGCACGTGGCCTGTTTCATCCCAGCTGTGCAACATCTCTGGAGGCTTCCCTGGTGCCAGCAGCTGGGACAGTGCCCACGCTCTGACACCTCTGGGAGAGGCACCGTGCAACTGCACCTCTGCTGTTAGAGCTGGAACAGCTGCCCTGCTTCTTCCCACAGGAATCCCGTCTCAGGTGCCCCACTTCCATCTCCTCATAGACCCAGCAGAGGATCTTGCCCAGTAATTCTTAGAGCCAGGTTACTGTTGGCAGCAAAGATGGAGAGGGTGGTAGGAGACCACTTCCACTTGCCTTTTGAAGCCTGCAAAGGAATATAAACCTTACTTAGCTCAAAGGCTCACTGACAGCATTCCAGCAGGGAAGAGGTGTCTTGAGCCAGACATATCCACAAATACAGGAATGCTCATGTCCTGCCTCAGGAGCTTGTGCTGGGTGACAGGGACAAGACACAGCTGGGTGAAGCCAGCAAGGCAGTGAGCAGTGGATGTTTCCCATGGACACATGGATGTGGCACGACATCTCCAAAGGTGCCATTGTGGTGCCATAGGCTCCTGGCTCATCTACTCACTGCTGCTTTTTCTGTAGCTCCTCTGTGAAGGAGCTTTTCCACAAGGCATTTCATCCACTCGAGGCTGTGGCACCAGTGGCACGTGGAGAATTGCGGTGGCATGAGGTGGAGAATGGTCCTGGCATGAGCTGTGGCAGGGGAGGCCTTGCTGTCCCGGACAAAATCCTTGCACCCTTCTCCTGGCCCTGCATGCGTGAGCATTCCTTCAACATCTTGCATGGGATTCCACTTGCTGGAATCCTGGTGGGAAGAGGGGAAGGAGAGCTGGTGCTGGGACACAGCCAGAAGTCACAGCACTGTCCCACAGATGAGGCAGCAGCTGGCTCTGCTGATGTTCTGGGGACAGATGCTCTCCTGGCTCTCTGGCACTGACCATGAGTCCCAGCTTTATCCTGGAGTTTGATTTGTAGATGAAATATTCGTGGCAGAAATCTTCTAGTGGGGAGGTGGGTGTGCAGCCCCTGGTGCTGCCTGGTGAGTGCAGAACCCCATGCGTGCAGTTCCCCTGTACAGCCCCAAAATGTGCAGAGAACAGGCAAACCCCAAGGGATGCTCCTCTGCAGCCCCCCAGCTGCAGCAGACTGTGCCCACACGCAGGCTGGTGTCCCCAACATTGCACTTAATAGCTCTTCCTGGTGTTTTGAACTGTGACTTCTCCATATTTTTTAACGAGTTTCTGTAGCTTTAACATATCCCACATGTACTAAGCTGAAGAATTCCTGTTCACTTAATCACTTGTACAGAAATCTCTGTTTAAGATGGAGTGAGCAGGACTCCTTGTAATAGTCAAGATGTTGACACACTGCAGCTTTATCTAGTAGATTTTCATTTTTCATTTGTTTTTTACAGTAATGCCTGTTTGCTTTTTGACTGCTTTGGGTGATTCAACAACGGTTTCCATAAAACTCCCCACAGTGACTCCAAGCTCTTTCCTGTTCATTAACAGGTCACCTAGAGCTCATCCCTGTGTAAAATACATAGGTATATTTTTTCATATTTGCATTTTTTAGCATCTTGTGTCACTCCATCACTCAGTATCATGAGATCCTTTGCTAGGCAGTTTTAATATTTACCGACTTGGATTTTTATGTGTTACTGAACAACTCGGTCGTTTCACCATCTCTCTCATTTTCCATGTGGTTTATGAATATTTGGACAACACAGTTTGCCTTGGGACTGTCCTGGTGAGTTCATTGTAAAGGCTACCCTGCTTTTTTCTCTTTTTAGTTCTGAAGATCATAGAACCCTAAAATGGTCTGAGTTGGAAAGGACCTTAAAGCCCATCTCATCCCACATCCTACCATGGACAGGGACACCTTCCACCATCCCAGGGTGCTCCAAGCCCCGTCCAGCCTGGCCTTGGACACTGCCAGGGATCCAGGGCAGCCTGTGCCAGGGCCTCAGCACCCTCACAGGGAACAATTCCTTCTCAATATCCCATCTTTCCTTGCCCTCTGGCAGTGGGAAGCTAATCCCCCTTTTCCTGTTGCTCCAGGCCCATGTCCAAAGTCCCTCTCCCTGGGCATTACTGCACAATATTCCATCATCTTCCATATCCTTGACCTTGCAGAACATAAGAGGAGACACCAGAGTCTGGCATTCATGGAATTGCCTTTATTCCCACACTCACTGACTGCTTTGAGGAACCCTGTGGCTCTGTGAACCATCCCTTTCCTTTTCCAGAGCTCTGTTAGTTCTTCCCTTCTCTTCATTAACCTGTTTCTTTAACCTGGCTTTTCTTGTTGGCAGGGAAGTAAGGATCATCAATCTGCCATTCCCTGCATCGCTCTCAACTTCTTCAAATGCAGTTTGGTATTTGCTGCCTGCAGTTTTTTCTGGGCTTGTGGTCAAATGGAGTGAAGAGTTTAGTCCAGGATTTTTCTCAAGCCCTCTGGTGAACACTCTCCTGTCCTGTTCTCTTCTCATTTTTTCTGTGCCAATCTTATGGATTGGTTATAACATTTTTCCTACCACTTCTGATCAGATCAAATTTTGGTTCATCCCCTGTGAAGAAAGCGTGGGAAGTGCTCTGAGTTCCCTTACAGAGAAAAATGAGGACTTCCTCTGAGTCCTTTTTCAGCCCTTGTCCCTCAGGACTCCTTGGTGAACAGAAAGGGGAACAGAAATGTTTGAACAATCCTTGGGGAGAAAAAAAAACCCCACAAATAATCTCTTTTCCATGGGCATGGTCGATTCAGTGAGAACTAATAGGCTCAGACTGGAGCAAAACCGACTGCAGTGAGGCACTGGAATACAGTTCCTGGTGTGGAGGGGAAGGGAGCCCTGGAGTGGATGAGGAGTCCCCCTTTTTGGAGGTCTTGAAAACAGGCTGAGCAAGTGTCTCTGGGGAATGTTTTAGTTTTGGCTGATCCTGCCTTGAGGCAGCAAAGTGAGTTAGATGACCTCTCAGGGTCACCTTTTCTTCCCCCCTGTTAAAACATGAAGCTCCCAAGTGGGAATTGGGCACCTCTCCTCACCTGATTCCCCAGGACCTTTCCCAGTGTTTTTGCTGCTCAGTCCAGCCTGTGAGTGATGCTGGGAATAAAGTGGGAGAGATGGCAAGGAGGAGTTAAAAAAGTGAAATTCAGTATTTTAGGAGTGGCACTGTGGACAGAAAAGGTAGAAAATAAAGAGAAGCCATAGGGTAAGGAAACAGGAAACCAAAAGGTGATAGCAAGAAGACAGGAATAAGGAGGAGCTCTGCATCCTCTTTGAAGGTTGACAGGAGGGATGTGGTGATAGAGACAGATGGAGTGACAAAGCCAGGGGTCACAGGTTGACAGTGTCTGACCAGGGCCAGGGTGTGGACAGAGCTGCAGGGCTGAATCACTTGAGTGGGTCCAAACCCTGCCAGCTAATACCAGCCCACCCCTGGGATCCCGGGAGCACAGAGTCAAGCAGGGATTGTCCTGGGAGAAGGATCTGGCAGAGCAGCAATGTGACTTCCATCAGGGAACCCCAGCTGGAACAGCATTGTGGGGTCCAGCAGAACAACCACTGAGGTCCCTGTGCTGACTGGGAGCCCCCGGGAACAGGAAGTGCCGAATCAGGACTGGGGTGGAATTTAGGCAGCATGTAGGAAACCCCTCTGATTTTGGATATGAACATACCCCCTCTCTCCAGCAATGGGATTTTGTTGTCGCCTAGATCAGATAAAGGTCCTGTAAGGAGCCATGCCCCATGGCTGTGGCAGTCAGTGCTGCAGAGGTGCCCAGCAGAGAGGGGGATGCTCTGCCTGGGAGCCCATCTGTGGCCACAGATCCAGGAGGGAACGAGGGATCCTGACTCTGCAGCCACAACCACACATGGGGCATGAGTTCTCTGCATTGAGAAGTCTCATAGTACTTGTTTTTCTGCATCATCCTTAGATTATTTTTCAAGTCTGCTCTTGTGCTGTGCTGTCCTGTGCGCACAATGTGCAGCCGGGATCCCTCACTCATAATGCCAGGGATGGGGCAGTAGAAATGCCAAGAAACGCTGTTGTAGAACGTAGAAAATAAGAGCCACGTCCTGCAGCTGTGCTGCTGCTGGAGGAGGTGCCTGTATAGCAACAAACAGGAGAAGGAGCTGGTGGGAAGAGAGGGAAGAGGTCCCTGGAGCAGAGACAAGTGAGCATGTGGCTGTGGTGGATGGTGCCTGTCCCTGCCCCAGGAATTCCCCTGAGCTGCCCCTGGGCATTGCAGGATGCTGAGAAGGCTCCCGTGCTCAGCCTCCAGCCTGATCCACATCTGGTGAGAGACCCAGTACAGCATAACGAGGGGCCGCTACTCTGCCACGGCTCCATGGACAGCTGCCCACGCTGGAAGGGTCTCAGGTGCAAGGACCAACATTCCTCAGCAGGTCTTCTCCAGATTTATCATCTGGGTCTTGCTCCAGAACAGCCAGCATTTTCCATATGCTCCCCATGCACATTTGGAGCTGCAGAAGTTTTGTCCATTGCTTGTATTTCCAGTGTTCATCATTTATCATGGAATCATGGAATGGTCTGGGTTGGAATGGATCTTAAAGCTCATCTTGTTCCACACCCCTGCTATGGGCAGGGACACCTTCCACTGTCCAGGTTGCTCCCAGACCTGTCCAGCCTGGCCTTGGACACTGCCAGGGATCCAGGGGCAGCCCCAGCTTCTCTGGGCACCCTGTGCCAGGGCCTCCCCACCCCAATGCTGGGATCAGGCCCAGCAGTCCTGGTCACAGAGAGGCTGCTCTGAGCTCAGCACACGGGACTGTCACTGCCGTGAGTGTCACAGCCAGGGTCAGACACAGCTCCAAGGTGAGGTCCTTCCCAGCTTCCCCAGGCTCCAGGAGCAGCCCAGGCAGGATTCAGGAGGGCTCCCTCTGAGCTATTGCAGCTATCCCGAGACACACTCTTTGCATTTCCTGTTTTTCTGTGGTTGTGGCAATCACATATTAACCCAAAGCCACGATCACATATTAACCAAAGCTTCCAGCCAGGCAAGCAGGGCACAGAGCGAAGCCATTCTTGGTGAATCCAGTGGGATCACAGACACTTGGATGCCATGTGGGTGTTGGTCAAGGCAGCGCCTGTCAGTGCTCCAAGGAAGCAGGGGGTTATTTGGGAGCTTCCCTGACTGCTCCAAGCCATAACAGATCTGACTGCTTCCCCGAAGATCTGGATTTCTAGAGTTTGTGCTTGGCTTGGTACAACTGCACTCTTTATGGTGTCCTGAAGTCTAAATTATGGCATCCCATAATGGTTTAGGTTGGAAGATCATCCAGTTCTTCCCACTGCTTCCCACTTCCACTAGACCAGTGTTTTGACAAAAGGATATGAACTTTTATTTTTAAATATTTCAAATTTCACTGAAATTCTTTGCTTTTTCTTTTGTTTTAAGCAGTTCCAGACATGATTAGGAGTTGGATACAAACTCACAGCCACAGACGTTTGCACTAGACATTAGAACTAGTTGGTCTCCATGCTGTGCTCTTAGGATTTTATGATTTTAACGTACTTTCATGGTTCTGTTAGACCTATTCTTGTTGTAATTCCCAAGACTTGGTGCTACCAAAAGCAGCTCTGTGGCTTTGTGGTGCCCCCTGACTGTGCAGTGCCGAGTGCTTGTGGATATGGGACTGGTGCTGGGTTGTATCACTGCATAGGCAGCAAAAATCCCCCCCGTCAGTGCCAGCAGCTTTCCTGGCACTTTTCTAATGGGTAGAACCCTGGGGTTGAGGGGGAATGTCTGCCAACCACCTTCCTGGGAAGCCCAGTGCCAGGGGGTCAGTGGGGCACAGCTAGAGGTCACAACCGTGGTCTCCAGCTCCACAGAGTCCAGCAAGGCTCTGGGGGAACTGTGGTGGTTGGAGTGACACCCAGGCTGGGCAGTGAGTGGTTTTTTGTGGCATTCAAAGCCTCACTGGCTTGGGCAGGGCCATGGGATGTGTCAGTGTTGTGGTGATGCCCAGCAACAGGGGGTCTTACACTCCTGGGCAGGTCCAGGGGGTTTGCAGGGTGGGCTTGAGCCCCCTTTGCAGTGCTGAGCCCCAGGATCTCAGTTTCCCCTTGCTCTTGTCCTGCAGTCCCACCCTCTGTCCCTGTGCAACACCAGCGAGGATGAACACACGGAGTCGGGGTTCATCACCATCGTCAAGCTGGAACAGCCGGATCGGGATCCCAACCCCTGCCTGTCCCTGGCTAACAAGGTAAGTGCAAAAATGCCTGAAATGGCATCAGCCTGGGAACTGAAACTTGTGGTGCAGCAAAGAAAAGGGCAGGAGGAGGCAGCAAGGTAGGAAAGAGCTGTTGGGAAGTGCAGAAAAGGACAAGGGCAGAGCACGGTCCTGGGCAGAAGGGGTCCTTTGGGAGAGATGCTGTGCCAGCCACCCCAAACACCAATCCCTCGACCTTTTGGACTGCCTGACTTTGTTAAAGGTGTGGAATTCCCCCTAACCTGGCAGATCTGGGATGCTCAGACCTTACCCAGCATCCCATACTCTTTGCTGCCCAGCAGCCTCGTGCCCCTCCTGTTTTGCAGCCTCACATTGCTCCCTGGCCTGTGAGGGGATTTATGTTTCTGTGTTCTCTGGCCTGTGGGAAAACATGGACACAGCAAACATCTTCTGTGGCTCTGTTTCCAAAAACAATGCTGTAATACTTCACTGGTTGAGGCACCAGAAGAGTTGGTGCTGAGCAATGAGATAAATGCAGAGCAGTTGAGCTAGTGGTGGGTCATGACTTGTTAACACTTTGGGCCCTGGGAGATCTCAGAGGTCTTTGGATCAGTCTCCACAGTGAAACAGCAGTTCCTGTGCCAAGAGCTGAGGTCACTGGTCCAATTCTCTGGTAATAAGGAAGTCAGGTGGGAACGAGGATCATTTTAAGCCTTGAAATCCTTGTGACTCTGATTAAGTTGCATGGATAAGGATGACATTGGCTTTTCCTTTTGATTGTCTCTGTACCAAATGTTGGGTTGTTTTCCAGAAGTGTTGTACAAGCATGAAAACCCCTTGTTTAGCTCTTCTTGGCCTTACCTGGATTGCCTTCAGGTGATTCCACCCTGTTGCCTTCCTCCTGCTGGTGGTGATGTGGTCGGGATGGGAACAGGGTCCTTTTCCATGTTCCCTGCAGCTCAGCTGAAGAGGGCAGGCAAAACTTGGACCCAGTACTTGCTCTTGCACAGCAGGGTTTTTTCACAGAGGCTGTGGCATCAAAAGCAAGGAAAGGGATGTGATGCCATGATGGATTTGTCATCCCAGGGCTGATTCCCCTGGCTGCATGGGCAGCCAGGCAGCAGTACCTGTCCCTTCCTGGGTTGCCTATCCCAAATTAGGGTTGCTGCTGCTCTGGAGCTGGGGCCAGCTGTTGACACGAGCCAGTGTGATGGAATTGTTAACCTGCTGTCAGATCCCCCACACCTAGAAAATGGCCTGAGCCCATCTGGGCAGCTTGTGACAGACATGAGGAAAAGGGCTGCGCAGGTGCCTCCAGCTCTCCCATGTCCCTCCAGACGTGACCATCACATGGCAGTGGTACCAGGATGCCCCAGGATGCTGGGGCGGGGCAGCAGGGGCTGTTTGATCAGTGCAGCCGCTGTGGAGGATCATGAACAGGAGTATGGAGCAGCTGCAAAGGCCCATCTTCCATTTCAGAATCTTAAAAGGTTTCAAAACTTAGGCCGTGTTGGATGGGGCTTGGAGCAATCTGGTCTAGTGGAAGGTGTCCCTGCCCATGACAGGGAGTGTAATGAGATGAGCTTTAAGGTCCCTTCCAGCCCAAACCATTCTGGGATTCTGGGATTCTGTTTCGGTAGTTTTGTCCTTCATCTTTGAGACTCTGATCACAGCACTGGCAGTGCCGGTGTGTTACCAAGTCCAGGGGTCAGCTGGGGAAGGTTGGCACAGGGGGGACAGGACAGGGGGCATTGCTGTACTCTGCTCAGCCACCTTGATCCCTTCTCCAGGACCCCAAACTCCCCAAAGCAAACAAACTCCTCAGTTAACCTGGCAGACTGACCGTTCACTGGCTATCAGTCATCACTAATCTGTTACCAGAGCCAAATCCAATGCTGGATTTTGACATGACACCAGTTGCCATCCTACAGGTGTTCCTGATTTAAAATCTCTCCAAGGGAGGCTCACAGTTCTTCTTCCACAAACAGGAGTAGTTTAGCCATGAAATACAGCAGATGCTCCTTAAGCTGGCCACATCCCTGGGCCCTGCCTTGTATCATGGATCCTCCACCCCTGCAATTCCTGCCTGTCTGCTTCTCCATCCTCCTAAAGCCTCTGCTAAGCTCCTTCCCTCCAACATCGTACAGATCAGAGAATCACAGAATGGTTGGGATTGGAAGGGACCTCAAAGATCATCTCATTCTAAGCTCCTGCCATGGGCAGGGATGCTGAGGTCTCTTCCTCAAAATCCCAGGACCACACTCCTCCTCTGGAGCCAGGGTGTAGCTGTGGGATGTGGCTGGTGCTGGCTGGAGCAGGAGCTTCGTTTTCCTGGCCAGTGTGTCTTGGGGCAGAGCTTTGCATGTGGAATTGCAGGGCTGTATCAATGATGATAAAAATAGCCATGCGCAGAGTGTTATCACAACCTCTGCTTCAGCTGTCATCCAGCCAAGCCCTGCACACGGACAGCCCTGGCCATTCCAGCACGAGGAGAACTCCACTAGCCACCCGAGGCACTTCCCTGCTTCCTAAACTCTAACTTAGCATCCAAAGCTAAAATCAGCAGGGAAGGCTTTGGAGGAGAGGAAGGCATGGGGAGGACCTCTGGAATCAATTCAGTGATTTATTTTTCTTTCTGATCATCATTCGTAAATTTTTTGAGTGAACCTGTGATTGCAAGTCTGATTGACAGACTGCTGAGACCTCCAAAATCATTCTGTAAATACATATTTGCACCAGAAGTGTTTCAGTCCTCAAAGAGGAAGCTCAACTGTGCCATGTGGCTGAAGGGCTCCGGCACAAAGACAGCAAGCACTGAGAAAATGATTGTAGCAAGGAGCTTGTGAAAGGCTTGAACAGAATCATAGGATATCCTGAGCTGGAAGGGACCCACCAGGATCAGCCAGTCCAGTTCCTGTCCCTGCACAGACCCCCCAACAACCCCACCCTGTGCATCCCTGGCAGCGCTGTCCAAATGCTCCTGGAGCTCTGGCAGCCTCGGGGCTGGGACCATTCCCTGGGGAGCCTGGGCAGTGCCAAGAACCTTTCCCTGATCTCCAGCCTGACCCTGCCCTGGCCCAGCTCCAGTCGTTCCCTGGTCCCGTCCCTGGTCACCAGAAGTTGTCTCCTTTGCAACAGGAGTCAAAAAGATGTTTGGGAAAAGTCACTTGTCTGGTCTCAGTTGTTCAATGCCCCATAATCAGTGTGTTTAACAGAATAGAATCTTTGTAGAGCTGTTTGTTGTTCATCAAAGCCTGACTGACAGGTGGAATTCACTCCCTGAAAGTCCTCTTCAGTGCTAGTAAACACTGAGGTTCCTTCAATCCCAGGCAGGACCCCAGTCTCTGATCCCTGTCCCGAGCCTTGATCCCACTTTTCCAGCTTCCCCATGAGTGTCAAGTCCTATCAGCAACTCAGAGCCTCCACCTCCGCCTGTTCCCAACCATCTGCACCTCCATTCTCATCCCTGTCTTCAGACCCAGGCCCCCACCCAGGGCTGGAGCTGATTCCCCTGAGAATGCCCCATCCCCGAGCTCAGCTGGCTCCCTGGGTCGGTAGGGCTGCTAGGAAGCCGGGCAGTGCCCTGTGGCCCCGAGCCGGGGTTTGGCAACGCAGCTCCTGTTTGCTTGGGTGCCCGGGATCAAAGGGCTCCGCTGGAGTAACCCGGCCCAGCCCTGCGTTCTGCTCGCGTTCTGCTCCAGAGGCTGCCGCTGCTGCCCCGAGGGCTCCAAGGGCTGCCTGGGAGGAGCTGGGTGACCCGAGAGGTCCTGGCTGTTACCTCACCAGGGTGGTATCTGTGCTCGGCCAGGGGTCCCTGAGCTGTCTCTCCCCGTGGGAAAGTCATGGCACTGCTAATCCTAGAGCAGCCCTGCAGCCCTGGCTGCCCCTGAGCTTCTCCTGATGAGCAGGGGGAACCAGGGAGAGCAGCTTGTGTGGGACTCAGGCCCTCTGACAGCCCTGCTGCTGCCCAGTGACAGGTGGGGACTTGTGGAGGTTTCTGCTGTCTGTGAAGGTCAGCAGGACTAACGGGGCTGCACGTCCTCCCCCAGCAAACGCAGCTCTGGAGCAAAGGAGCATCTGGCACGCAGACAGCTGGGGAACGGTCAGGTTTGTGTGTTGCAAGACCACCAAGCCGTTCACCTCCACAACTTTGGGAAGAAACCCTCTGTGAGCTGCAGGGCTCTGGCAAGAGCAGGCACTGCAGCCCAATGCAAGCTCAGGAACCAAGGTGGGAACGGTTTCCTCAGTCCAAGCAGGGGCTTCTTTCTCCTGGGAAGATCCCACAAGGCAGACACGGACTCAGTGGCACGTGTGGACACAGGTTACAGCACAAAATGTCCACTGAAGCTTCTGTTGTTTTGGACAGGCGAAGCTGGCGGGGGAGCGTGGAGCCCGAGCGATCCTTTTCGACATCACCGATGATGAAAGTGCTGCTGATCAGGTACAGACCTCAGTGATACCCTCAGTTAAAACACAGTGCTCCTCCCAGGAGGATGCTGCTGTTGTTGGATGTTGGCTCTTACCCACACACAGACAATCTCCATGGCACATCCATACTCTTGAAAGACATTGTCTGGTCAATTGAGCTTTTCTGCCAGGAGCTGGACGCTTCCTCTTGGGAAGTCACAGATTTCCGCATCCCATCTAGTCAGTGGGATGTGGACATCCCATCCCAGTGTACCTCAGGAAGGGTGGTTTTTCAACTTTTCAGGCCAAAGTCACAGCCCCCTGCCTTGCTGTTGGTGCAGGTTTAATCTTGGTTTAAACACCTCCAAATGTCCCTTTCCCCAGCACTGCTGTCATCTCTGGAAGGGAATCAATTCCGCATCCAGATAGTCCAGGGATATGAGAAACATCCAGCTTTAGTTAGAGAACAGACAGGGGAGCTAGTGCCTGAGCTTATCCAAACGCTGGGCTGACTCCTTGCTGGATCCATCCCTCGTGGCTCTTTCACGCACTTACAACTTAATTTCTGGTGCCAGAGGAACACAGCAGCAAATGCAGGTCTGTGAGGTGATGCCAAGGTTGCTCAGGTGCCAGTCTCTGATCCCTGCCCTGAGCCTCGGCTCCCACTTTTCCAGCTTTCCCATTTGGTACACCAAAGCCAAGAGTGTCAAATCCTATCAATAACTCAGAGCCTTTGGTCTTCCTGACCATCTGCCCCTCCATTCACATCTCCATCCCTGTCCACCCACCTTTGGATTCCCCCAGGTATCCCCCCAGGGTATGGGAAGGTGTTACTGGGTCTGATGGCCACCCTGATCCAGGCTGGGACACTTGCTGAGCCAGCCTGTGCCAGGCTGTCTGGCGAACAGTGGAACACTGCCGGTGTGGCCAGGAACAAGCAGAATGTCCTTAGCGAGGAGGGGAACTGGATGGGTCCAGAGCAGAGGAAGCATTTCTGTGGTGAAGGCAGCACTCGGCAGTGCTGTTGGCACTTCCACAGGGAAGAGCAGAGACCAACAGCTTTTGCACAGGGGCTTGAAAGGAGCTCAAGAGACACCAAGCAATGTTTGGTTATGCATGAGGAATCATCAGCAGGGAAAATGAAGAAATCCATGCTGGAAAATTGGTAAAAGAGATGCTTCCATCTGATGCATCATAAAGGGATAGTGTAAATATGGGGGAGCAGTCAGTCTCTGAGGTGTTGCATGAAGTGGGGGGCTGGGATTGTCCTTGTTTCAGGCTGTTCTGGGTCAGTTCTCACTGTGTTTGTTTCTTTGCAGCTGAGGAAGCCCAGAGGCCTGAGCCAGCCCGTGGTCCTGATCAGAGGCCACGACGCTGAGCTCCTCATGGGCGTCGTGAACAAGAACAGAGAGGCCCACGTGAAGATAGAGGTCAAGGAGCCACCAGCTTGGGTGAGAGACGTGATTCTCACTGCCTCCTGTATCCTCCCTCACAGCCTGCTGGGCTTTCTCAGAGAGGCTGAGCTTCCCTCCTAGGGATGGAGATCATGGCCTGTTGCAGGAGTTGTCTGCAGCATTCAGACCTGCTGCAAGTGAAGGCTCAAAAGCACTTTCAGCTTATTTACTTTCTTTTGCTTTAATGTCATGAGTGAGGTAAGGGGATTCTCTGTCTCTTCAAGTAAGACCAAGCCTTGATTTTGTCATCTTGTGCTACCTTAGACGGTGGTCTCAGGGGAGCTGAGATGCTGCAAGACAGAGATATTTCATTCTTGGAGGGATGTGCAGAAAAGACTGAGCCCTTTTTTTTTACGAATAAAGAGCAAAGAGGAAGAGTTTGCCCAAGGATGATACTTTTCGAGGCTGATGGTCCAGAAGAGACTGACATTCCCCTAGCCTCTAACTCCCACCAGGAGTAATTTCCACACAAGAGTAACTTCTGTCCTGTTTTATCCAACAGCCAGACTATGACGTGTGGATTCTTCTCACGGTGGTCAGCACGGTGGTCGTCATCATTTTGATTTTTGTTGTCCGCACAAAGTGCCAGCTGAACAGGACTCAGGTAAGGATCTCATGGAGCCGACGTCTCTGAGCAAACAGGAATACAGGAAAAGCAGGAACAGACATCGTTTGGGAGGGGAAATGGGCAGATAGTGATAGGAAAGGGAGAACAGTTTTAAACTGAGAGGAGCGATGTAAATTAGATGTGGGAAGAAATTCGTCCCTGTGGGGGTGGTGAGGCCCTGGCACAGGGTGCCCAGAGAAGCTGGGGCTGCCCCTGGATCCCTGGAAGTGTCCAAGGCCAGGCTGGACGGGGCTTGGAACACCCTGGGATAGTGGAAGGTGTCCCTGCCCATGGCAGGGAGTGGAATAAGATGAGCTTTAAGGTCCCTTCTAATCCAAACCATTCCAAGATTCTATGATTGTATGGTTCTTAATAGAAATTAACAAATTAAATAATCATCTTCCCAAAGTCAGATGTATTTCCATATTTGAGAATATCCCATTTGTCCTATAGAGAGACAGTCTTTTGGGGATCAAAAATTCAACACTGCTGAGTGATTTTGAATGTCTAGGGCCAGATGTCTCCTGCTGGTGACAAAGCCTACCCTGGCCGAGTCAACTTAGACAGAAAGTCACCTCAGCAGATGAGTATCATCCCCAAATTTCTGGTAATTCCATTTTGAAGACGAGAGGGCAGAATGAGGCTGAACCTCTCCTCAAGGCCGTCTGTCTCCGCAGGACTCAGTGCAGCAGCAGACCCTGCAGGCCATCGGGCAGTTGGCCACACGCCGCTACCAGCCCCGGGCCCGGCCAGCGCCACGCTGGGACTCAGCCAGCAGCTGCAGCTCCGCCCCGGTCTGCGCCATCTGCCTCGAGGAGTTCAGCGAGGGGCAGGTAGGGCTGGGGCAGTCAGGTCTGGCTGCCCAGCTGGGTGGGTCGGCAGCAGGAGCTGAGCGTGGCAGGAGCCGGGGGCCTGTGAGATGCTTCCTTCTGAACTCCTGAGTGCTGGACAGGGCCTGCATCCACGGAGGTGTGCCTGCCCCTGGGCTGTAAAGCCTTTGCTGAAGTCGTGTCTCCAGGCAGGTCTCCAGCTGTGGCTGTGGGGTAAAATGCCCATAAAATGTCCATGTTAAAATAGGGTCAAACTGGGTTTGGTGCTCCAGAGCATCCAGCCCGAAATCTCCCTATGCCCGAGGGCTTGCACCTCTCTGGATGTTCACAGAGCAGAACCGGAGGTGCTCCACAGCCTCCTCCATGCACAGCTGGGCTGCAGATCCCTCACTGTTAGACATCTGTCCGTCCTTCAAGGCTCACTCCCATCAAGAGGGACCCATCCAGGTCTTGGAACGTGGTTCTCCTTGCTCATCGTTCTCTTCTGCACTTCTTTCTAGGAACTGCGGATTATCTCGTGCTCCCACGAGTTCCATCGGGAGTGTGTTGACCCTTGGCTGCAGCAACACCACACGTGTCCACTTTGCATGTTCAATATTCTTGGTAGGGCTCAGACATGGCATTTCGTGGCTGGGGACAGGGTTGGGTGCAGGATTGTGCCCAGGAGCCCCAGGTACTCTTGGGAGGTGGATTATCAGGTCCTTGTGTCCCTGTGCACAGAGTGGACAGGGCAGTGTGTGCATGGAGAGAAGTCCCTCGCCTGTGAGCCTCCCAGGGTACAGCTGGGCTTGGGCTGGGACCTGCACCAAGAGGAGAGATTCCAGTCCTGGGACCTGTGGGGAAGGGAAGGTGGGATCTGGGGGTTGGGGCAGCAGGGAGAGTGCTGAGTGTGCAGGACCATCAGGGTGGTTTGGTGGTGGCAGCGAGGAGCTGCAGAGCACGAGTGGGACGTGGGGCCATTGTGGGAGGGCAGCGGAGCATCAGTGCCAGGGTTGCTGCAGCTGGGCTGTGGGATGTGTGCTGGATGCTCCCTTCTCTCTCCACAGCCAGAGACTCGGGGGACCAGGCCACGGCCGCCAGCTCCAGGCTGGTCCCTCAGGACATGGAGCCTGGACGGCGACTCCACCTTTTCCGCCAGCATCCAGGACATGCCCTTTACCACCTCCCACATGCGTATCCTCAGAGGAACCTCAGGAGCTTTCCCCCAGAGCCAGCCCACAGCAATCCCTTCTTCCACTCTCCAGAGCTCTCCCAGCTGGATTTTGGCACCATCCACTACATGCCCTACAGACCAGCCACCTCCCTGCTGGCCTGCGGCCATGTGGCCCCACTGGCCCCGGGCTTGCTGGGGCAGCAGCACCCCAACCCCTCTGCGTGCGGGCAGGCACTGGCACCCCACAGGACATGTTCCCTTCAGCCCCAGCCCCCCTGCCTGGAGCCCAAGGCAGCCCTGGCACAGAAGCAGCACCGCACGCCTGCCCCACGCCGGGGGCTCGGCCACGGGCACCAGCACAACAGCAGCGGCTCCGGGGAGAGCTATCTCACGGAGCACAGCGGGTACCTGGCCGACGGGCCAGGCAGCGACTCCAGCTCGGGGCCCTGCCACGGCTCCTCCAGTGACTCCATGTTGAACTGCACGGATGTCAGCCTGCAGGGCATCCACGGCAGCTGCTCCACCTTCCGCAGCTCCCTCAGCAGCGACTATGATCCCTTTGTGTACTGCAGCTCTGAGGGCCCCACCACGGACCACGGCCAGGAGCAGCTGCGGCCACCCAGGGAGAGGCGGCCCCGGTCCTTGGACCTGATTGTGCCCAGGGGGGCTGCTCCGGCCAAGCCCCAGGTGCTCAGCCACGTCCACTACCACCACCACCAGCACCACCACTACAGACGGGATGCAGAGGGTCCCCCTGGGCAGGCCGGGCCGGGGCCACGCAAAGCCCGGTACTCCGGGGCCAAGGTTGCCTTCCACAGTGCTCGGACACAAAAGAGGACTGAGAAAAGCCATCACTCTCAGCAGCCTCAGGGAAGCAGTGCCGTGCTGCAGGAGGCAGCTCCAGCAGGACAGCCAGCCTGTCCCCAGGAAGGCCGGGAGCCCCCTCATGCCCCCTCCACTTCTTCAAACAGGTTGGACTTCAGTATAGATGCCAACAGACAGTTGGGAGCAGCTGGCCCCTCCCCTGTCCCACTGCCCCCCAGACACAGCTTACAGAGCAGGCATCACCGAAGGAAAAGAAAGTGTCCCCTGGAACCTGACCCTGCTCTCCTGCCCAAGGACTCAGCCGAGCCCAGAGCCTGTGACACTCACCTTCCTCCTGGCCATCCCACTGGCTACCGCTGCTCTCCCGAAGTCCAGCCCCTGATCCCAAGTGCTCCCCTGCCCGGCAGCTCCCGGCCGCTTTGGAAGTGTTTAGTGCCACAGTCCAGCTCCGAGCTGAGGAAGCAGGAGGAACGGTTGTCAGGATGGGAGGGAAACCGCTCAGTTCCTGCAGATTTCTCAGGGACGGGCACCCCCAGGCACAGTCTGAGTGTTCGCCTTCACTGCCCATCTCAGCAGAGTGGTCAGGGTAAGTCTGGCCTTCGCCTCTCCTGGCAGTGAGCAGGTGAATGAGAGGAGTTTGCTGAAGGAACTCTGGCTGCCGGGACACCTGGTACCTTCCTGATGGGCCTTCCTACAGGAGCACTGACTGCAGGAGCATTCCAGAGCTCACCTGTGAGGGTGATGGCCTGAATGATGAGCGTGTGTGTTAGAGTGTACCAAACCCTGAAATACTGCAACTGAGAAATAAGGTGGCTAATTTTAAATTAAACATCTCTAGCAGCTGGAATATCTCCCAAAGGAAGGGGTGGGACCATGTTTTTCAGTGTTCTTGCACCAGTCTGGTGTCTTACTGGCAGAGTCGTTATCATTAAGGCTTTTTGGGCTCCAGTTGTTTTAGCCAAGCCCAGCTAACTGGAATCAGTGAGAAAGGAAGTGTGTGTGGCCCGGGATAGTAGAACAGACTAAATGAGTTGCTGGATTTGCACATCCCTCATTTCTCACCTGCCTTTGTTGTGTAGGAGTTGCTTTTTAGTGTCTTTTGGAAATCAGATGTAATTAAAATTTGGCCCTTTGCCTAACTGCTGCACGTCTCTCACAAAGAAGAGGGAAAATGCCTTTGAGACAAGGCTCTTTGAAAGAACCTGAGTTTAGCTCCCAGGTCTTTCTCTCTCAGGTCCTCTGAAGGCAGCAACATGCGAGTCAGCAGGGGCAGGTGCTGGCTGGGAGCAGAGCCTGGCTCTCTTCCTCGCCCTGCCACTGACTCATTGCAGGTCCTCAGGCAAATCCTTTTGATTTAGGTACCAAACACAGATCTGGCTGTCTAATTTCTGTTAAAACACTGGCCTTAAACTCGTGACTCACTGTGCCCATTGTGCCGCAGAGATAATAACTTCCTCCCAGTGCTTGTCTATCCAGCCTCACCCCACGCCCAGGCTCCCGGTGCCTCCGAGGCAGTGGGGCAGGGGAGGCTGGATGGGCACAGTCCTGGCTCCCTGCAGCCCTCCAGCCTCCCAGACTCCCAGCAACAGATATTTCTCCCAGGTGCAGAAGTGCCTGACACTGCATATATGTGATAGGGAGGTTCTTCCAAGGCCTGGAGGGATGCTGGTATTTGGAGAGATAAGGAGGCGTCAGGGCAGAGATGTCTCTGGTTGCAGGGAGCTCTGAGTGCTGATGCCCTCCCAGGATACCCAAATGGAGAGAGCCCTCCTGGCTCAGGGCAGGCTGCTCAGGACTTGCTTTGAGCGCCCAAATGAACCTGGGAGAGCTCCAAGAGCAGGAGTCTGTGCACCTAACACAGGGTGCTAGGCATTGCAAGGGCCATGCTGGGATGCTTCTGTCTCTTTGGAAATGGTCCCAGTGGCCCCAATCTGTGCCCACCTCCTGATTCTCTCTGACCTCCACCCAGAGCCAGTGCTAGCTTCTTTGCCAAGCACACTGAGCCTTCAGTCCCTCTTCCCTCCCCGTTCCAGCAGCTAAAAGGACCAATGTATCTGAAAGTGCTGTGGATCTGTGTCTGTTTACTGCAGTGGCTTCTGTGGATGCTTTCTGGGCCAGCCAGAGTCAGAATTCCCTTCCAAGATTGAGAGAATACATTGATTCAGGATTTAACTTTATTAGGAGCAGAGGACAGAGCAGAGAGCTTGTGCAGGGCTTATACAGAAAAGCCAACAAGCTGAAAACATTGATTGACATAACACAATCTCTAAGTTACAATCATATTAGTTCTTTATCTTGGGAAAGGTATAAATCAATAGAGAAGAAGTAAAAAAGAGCAAAGAACATTCTCAATAGACACTCCCATGCAAGCAGGACACAAAACACAGACAAGGAGACTAAGGAAAAATGCATCTCTGCCTCCAGATAAAAGGCATAAGGCTAAAAATATAAGTGGATGAATTAGAATGCCCAGCTTTACATTAAAAGTTTTGACATAAACTGTTCAAAACCCAGTTTAAAAGAAAAGCAAACAGTGGGACCCTGTAATTCCTAGTTGAAATTGGAGAGGAGAGGAGAGGAGAGGAGAGGAGAGGAGAG
>VZTJ01001484.1:135153-148105 GCA_013397795.1 Orthonyx spaldingii
GAGGAGAGGAGAGGAGAGGGGAGGGGAGGGGAGGGGAGGGGAGTGTCTCTTCTGGTGGCATGGGAGAGACTGCACTAAGGACAGCGTGAAGTCCAATGATGAGTGACACAAAAATCCCCAATTGCCCCGAAGTAGGACGAGGGTGGCATTAGGGCTGTGACACTGCGTCAGCACAGGCTGCGGGGAGGAGCCTACGGAGACAGAGTCTTAGGAGAATATTGCTAAAATAAGCAGTCAAAAGACTAAGATGCTTTTGGGCACAGGGATCATTTACAGACCCAGAAAAGGGCTAGTCAAGCAGCAGGGCAGGGAGGGCACTCGGAAGCTGTTTTTCCAAAGCCAAGGTGTGGCTGGAGAAGGAAATCAGAACAGAGCTGGATGCCAAGTGAGTGCAGAGCCATGGAGAGACAGGCCAGGGAATATTTCTGTGAACAGCTTGTGTAAAACAGATGATTAATGCAAACGTTTTCAGCTCCATCAGAAGGGAGAAGGCTGCCTGGGGTTCTTCAGATCCAGGGAGTAACACTGGTCTGAGGGATGCTCAGGGGCTGTAAGTGCAGAGCAGAAGAGCAAACTGACTTTACTGCATAATTGATCACCATGGGAGTGCTCAGGGAGGTTCTCACCTGGCACAGCTCCGTTCAGGGCAGGGGGGACAGGATCCCTCATGAATCAAATCACCAGTTTGAGCGCTTCTGAAATACAATGGAGAGTAACAAATTGCCAGGGGTACAGATCACCCACTGGGCATTCTGCAGGGCTGAAGCACAAAGCTGATAAATCCTGAATGTGGACTGCAATCTCTTATCCATGCCCAGAGCCAGGAGGAAGAGCTGAGGGCAATATCAGCTGGAAATAGCTGAAGCCACAGAACAGTGAGCCTGACTTTCCAGCCAAGCAAATCGTTACAAATTCAAATACAGGGTCTGACTTGTAGGCACATGGCTGAATGTGAAAACCAGGGGAGGAGGCAGCCCAGCTTTTGTAGGGAGAGATAACACCTGGCAGATCTTTTAGGGGAAGGAAGCTCTGAAAGGATAAAAGTGAAGGTGCTCTTGCAGGTAAATAACTCACTGAAAAACAAGAGACAGAGTGTAGATCAGACTTAATGGAGGGGAATTACTCAGAGAGGGAGAAAAGTGGAGTTCTCCAACTGTCTGAACCTTCCAGCAAGCTCATAAATATCCTGGACAAGGAGAGGAGATAGCAAAGTGTATAACATATAACATCCTTCAGGATGTCAGCATTAAAACTGGATACAGAGTGTTACAGGAGGATCTCCTGCTGCTGAGCTGCTGCGTGAGTAGTGGTGGGTGAAATCCCCTGTAAGTAGTACAAAATGTCACACACGAGCAGAGCTACTTTTAAGTAAAAAGCACGTTATGTTATTATCATTATTGTTGTTATTATTATCATCATCATCATCATCATCATCATTAGCTGGTTGGGAACTATGTGGGACAAGCTGAAAGTGCCTTTATGCAGCTATGTAAGCCTGTGGTGATCTCACAGCTCCTGATCACCAAAAAGTGTGGAAAAAGGAAGGGAAATTAGGTTTGGTAGAAGAGCAGAAAGGTATCTGGTGCAATCCCAGAGATGGGGTTTTTCTGAGAAAATAGAATAGTGAGACTTTCATGTGGGAAAAAAGTGATTAGCAGAGGATGTGAAAGAGAGGATATGAAATTAGGAGAGCAGAGGAGAAGGCAGATAAGAGAGTACTTAGAACAAAGTAAGTGATGGCATCAAACGGGAACCAGAAGCTTTAAAACACCCAAAAGGCAACACATAGTGTGTAGTGAAACTGGTGCCAGTTGCCTAGGGGATGTAGATGCCAGAAGTAAAATGGTTTTGAGAGCCCAGATCAAGAGGCAGTAAATGCAGAGATGCAAATCCACCCTCTGGCTCAGGAGGTCCCTAAACCAGGGCTTCCAGAAGCTGCTGGTGCTCCTGTGGGATGCAGCACCCTCCAGGTGTGTGCTTACCTCGCCCAGCTCCCAGGTGAGGCTGAATCTTGGTCCACAGTCCCTGGAGAAACTGCACTTGTGCACGCAATGCCATGCCCTGGCATCGCAGGGAATAACGCTGTGGATGAGCCCGGGGAGCCTTGCATGAGCTTGGAGTTTGTGCCTCTTCTTTGAGCACCACCATCAGCTGTTCTTGGCAAGTTTTGCATAAAGGTGCATCCCTGACTCTTCTCTTGCCTGGGAGAGACCACACCTGGGAGTCGTGTCCCTGGAGGAGCAATCCTGGAGCAATGCTGAACAGATCCTCTGAAGGGAACACAGACAGCAGGCAGTGAATTCCAGTTGGATGGTTTCCTGAACCGCCCCAGCACGCCCGGAAAGCATCCCAGAACAGGCACATTGCTCCCGCACAGGTTGATGAAATCTCTTGATTTCTCTCCCTGGGAAATCTCACCTCCTGCAGCACTCCCAGCATCCTCCCCCCTCTCCTGCCTCCTGCTCATCCTGAGTCCCTTTCATGTCACATCTTTGATCTTTACTAGGGAGGGGGAAGGGATTAGAGGGCAGAAAGAGACCACCCTTAAGACCTAACACCCAAAGAACACAATTTCTGTGGTGTCATCAAGGTGTGCTCCAGGCCATTGCCCTGCCCTGACCAGCCCAGCAGCCAAGGTTCTCCCACCTTTCCCAGTTCATGATCTTTTTTTAGCACAAGCAGGGCATGCTCATGCAGGCACAGCTTTCAGAAAATACTTTAGTAATGGTATTGGAGACCAAAGGTATCTGAACACAGAGGGATTGAAGCTGGACAGTCTCTTTTTGGGTTGCACATAGGCTGGTGACAAGGGAAGCAGTTAGAAATGGCTTATTCCACCTACTCGTGACTCAAGTCACAAATGCAAGATATGCTCAAACTCTGTCTCCAGGTACTATGGCCGTGCTTGCACGTGTGTACACATAAAACACAGTGTGCATTCACTTTCCCCTATTGATTAGCTACGTTTTTCCAAGCAGAATCTCATTTTTTGTTTTCTTCCCACATAATTTTCAAGGCTCTGCTCCTACAGCTGGTGATATGTAACCAACAAGAATTTGTTGTGACTGTTCTGAAAAGTTCTTTTAAATTGCCCTCTATGAATTTCTATGTGGGCATTTCTTTCCTTTGATCTCAGGAACATTCAGGAAAAGGGAAATAGGAAAAATACTGCCTGTATGCCTTAGCTGTGGGCTATGCTGACCTTGTGTAAGAGTTCTGGGCAGGCTTGAGAGACATCTGGGAAGGGACCGTGGTGTGAGTGACAGCAGGCAGTGACTTAGAGAGATAGGGGCGTCTGGAGCAGTGACTTGCGTGCACCTTTTCAGGCAGCCCTTTTGTTGGATGGTTCCTAATAAACTGCTCAGCACCTGCCTGCCAATAATTCCCCAGGTGGAAGGGGCTGGGGAAGAGCCCGAGCCTGAGCTGGACTCAAGCAATTTGTGCAACCTCTCAAACACTGTGGAACATGTGTCATTCCTGTCTTGCATCACTGCTCTCTGCTCTTACTGCCTGGAGTTTCTGTTGCACCCTGGCTCTGTGAGATATGAATTGGTGTTATTTTCTGTTCCTAATAATTTTTCAATCAGCTGTACAGATTTTCTCAAAGAGCAAACATCAAAAAGCCTCAAAAGCAAACACCTAGTAGTGATGTGAATCCCAGGGTGCTCTTAGCCTGCCTCTTGTGAAATAAATATTTAAGGAGTAGCTTGGTGTCTTATCTTTAGATTTTACTGTAGTTCACCTTAGAGGAATAAACTGGTTGAGAGGCAGCCAGAACATTCCTTCTGAAAAGCTGGGAGAAACTTCATAGAGTCATGGAATATCTTGAATTGGAAGGGACCCCCAGGTATCATCAAATCCAGTCCCTGGCCCTGCACAGACACGCCAACAACCCCACCCTGTGCCTGTGAGTGTTGTCCAAACACTCCTGGAGCTCTGGCAGCCTTGGGGCTGGGACCATTCCCTGGGGAGTCTGTTCCAGTGGCTTAGTGGCTTTTTTAGTAGCTGAATTTCACTTAGTGCTTTTTCCTGCAGCCTCTATTCTCTGGATTGCAGGGTCAAGGCCCCAGCAGCTGCAGAGCCTGGGAATGTTCAGCCAGGTGTAGCTGACACTTCTTTCTCCTTTTCTTTGAATGCAGGATTTGAAGAGGAGGTCCAGGATGTCCACGAACACTCAGTTTAATAAAACACTGGCCTGTTTGCTCACTGGGAGCTGGAGTGGACACAGATGTTCATGGAGCTGCTCACATCTGGCTGTGCCCTGCCGAGACATGGACTGCCAAGAGCAATGGGACACTCGAGGTCTCCTGACATGTCCCCACGGTCACACTCACTCAGAGCCCTGCTCTGCAGCTCTGGCTCTGGCCCCGGCTCTGCTCAAGGCACAGGCAGCTGTCCCCATCCTGTGGCACCGCTCCGAGCTGGGCAGAGCTCCCAGGGAGAGCTCACCCCG
This sequence comes from Orthonyx spaldingii, assembly GCA_013397795.1. Taxonomy (NCBI): domain Eukaryota; kingdom Metazoa; phylum Chordata; class Aves; order Passeriformes; family Orthonychidae; genus Orthonyx; species Orthonyx spaldingii. The sequence goes on from VZTJ01001484.1 coordinate 139,607, forward strand.
TGAGTGCAAGCTGCTATTTTGGCATGTTCATGCCACAGAAGGTTTTGCTAAACACTGCAAAAATAAACAAGCCTTCGAGACCAAAAGCTGCAGAAATTACTTTCTGTGGCCTGGTAGCTCCTGACTTCATTTCCTCACTTAGGTCAAAAGCCAGACTTCTTCAATTAACTTTTCCATGCTTATTTCAGACACAGGAACAAGCTATTCTCCATCTCACCGCTCACAGGGCTGCCCTGCAAGGTGCTGCTTCTGACTTCAGTGGAAACCGAGAGCTCTCACCACTTTTGGTCACCTCAGTGTCCCTCAGCTGATGCCATCTCGGCCACTGGCTGTGGTTGCCAGCAGCAGGAGAGGGGAAGACACAAGGATGTCAGCATTTCTGGGAACGAGCTGGGTCAGATTCTTTCCATTGCAAAGAATCCACCCTCTCATCTGGCAGTGTGAACAAGTCTCTCACTCACCCTCTAACTCCTCCACCTACCCTCAAATAGCTGTCATGGCCAGCCCTGTTAAGAACATATTTCAAACATATCTCAGATGTCCCCATCACAGGAGTAATGGAAAATAGTGGAGTTCACGTGGCTCCTGCTTTTCTCCTTCATCTCATTGCCCCAAGACACAGCAAAAATTCTCAGCAAAAGCCTCCATAATAAATGCAGAGCAGAGCCCTATCCATTACCCAGCATTAACTTCATATTTGTGAGACTCCTGAAATGATCCTTCAAAAGGAATTTTTATCTTTTCCAATATTTTGATGATTTAGGGAGAAAACTTGAGAAATCATCAGGCTCTGGTTTATTACTTAACCCCCTTCCCCCCTTTTATGGGTATTTTGGGTTTTTTTGAATGTCACTAGTTCTTATTTCCTACATCTCATAATTTGCAGACATTCAAGCAAAATAAAACCTGCCAAATTCAAAACTTAAAGAACCCATGCAGCTTTCAAACAGCAGAGAATTCCTGTCAAGTTCATTGCCCTAAATGATCAGTCAGGCCAAAGGATGAGCCAGATTCCCATGTGAAGTGCTCATTTCTGTGGCACTAAGTGCTTCCAAGCTCAAGGAAGCATTGGTGAGGACACAACACTGGAGCTGAAGAGCTGCTGGCTCAGTCTTAGCAGTTTGAAACTTGATGTAGGGACAAACTTACCCATCTGCTCAGTAAAGCTTTTCGTGTCTTCCTTTGAAGCAGCAGCTTCTCAAGAGAGCGCTCTGGTGATGCAGTCCCAGTTCAGGATAATCCTCTGCCTTCCTTTTTTGGTGGGAAAGCTTTTTACAGGGTTTGCTGCCCTTAATCCTCAAAAAGGCATCTTTGTCCCAGCTGCTAATCAGTCCCTAACAGTCAAGTGATCAGCCAATAACACTGTTTTAAATCCAGCATTATTCCCTTGTAGTGCTCATTCTTTGTCTCCTGTGACCAGGCCCCTGCAGGACCTCTCTAGGGAAGAACTGAATTTCTTTCATCAAAGAACCCAGCAGAATTACATTTAGACCTTTCCAGGCTCTTGCTTGTCCTACAGCACAAGCAGAAGACACAAGCTCAGATGTTTTCTCGTGTGCAGGGAAGTCAGTCTTAAACTCGAGGAAAAGTCCAGGAGCGGATCTGGATTCACCCCATTCAGCTTCTTGTGCTCCTGGTCCGTGGCTTGTCTGAACCAATTCCCCATGTCCTTAACCATCCTGGAGGGCTCAAAGGCTTAACAGAGGTGAGGGTCAGGAAGGGTGGGTACTCCCACTGCTTTCGTTAGGAGTCAGGAAGGCTGAGAGTCTTCACGGATGCATTTCGCTGCTCAAAGGAACAAGTGCAGCTCTAAAGTCCTCCTTCTCTCCTTACCCTAACTAAAGAGGAGATCCCTGAATTTGCAAGCCACAAGCTTCTTTGGGAATGTGGTCAGCACTTGTGCACCCTCTCCACTCCCCACTGCAGTATTACCAGGCTACCAGGGCAACACCTGCTCCCAAATGTCTCCCTTTCCTGACCTTACGCTGCTGCTCCTTTTCACGTAGAAAATGCTGGCGTGCAGGTCTGCCTTAGTGGGGGCTCAGGGGGAGCAGAGGGAGGAACTCTCTGTGAAGGTGGGTTTGAAAGATCCTCTTCAGTAGATGGATGACTATCCTTGGCTGCCTGGAAGGGAAGAAGCAGTATCAGAAAATAGGGAATGGTTCCTCACAGTTCCTTTACCTCTGGCTTCTGGGTGATGCTTTTGAGTGCTCGGTGCCTGTGGGCTCTACGATGGAATTTCTCCAGCATCCCTGCAATAATACAGAGCTCATTTTCCTTCCTTGCATCCAAAGTCACAGCTGAAAATTGATGGAAGCCAGAGCATCCTCAGCTCCCTCTATCCACACTGAAGGCCCAGCCCTTCCCCAGGGACCCCCTTCCCAGGAGCTCCCACCCCTGAACTGGGCATGTGGTCGGGCTGGCTGGGTATCTCCCCTCCTGCACAAATCCTTCAGATCCTTTGGAAATGTGAATATCGGTTCATTTTGTTGTTGCTTTTTGTTTCGTTTGTTTTTTTGCTGAGTCTGTCCTGGCTCTCGGGGCTTGGGAATAAATTATGACCCAGGGGAAAAAAAAAAAGACCACACACAGGGGGAAAAAAAAAAGGAAGAATACGTTTTATATACATGCAAAACTGTGTATTTATGTCCGATAAACACAAAGATGTGTGAATATGCTGATGTGCTCAGAAATATATTTATTTACTAATATATTTATCCATGTACCAGTCTGCTGCCTGCGTTTGTTCTTTGTGCGTGGGGCTGCGCTGGCGGAGGAGCCCGGCGGTGAGGGACTCCCGGCCCGGCCCAGACAGCGCCCGGCCCGCCTCTCCCGCTCGGCCCGGGGCGGATCCAGGCGGGGGCGGGCCCGGAGCCCTTCCCGTTCCCGATCCCGGGGCGGGCCCGGAGCCGATCCGGTTAGCGTTGCCGAGGCGGGGCCGGGCCGCGGCGCAGCCGCAGAGCGGGGCCGGGGCGGGGGCAGCGGCAGCGGCAGCGGCAGCGATGGCCGCGATCTCGCTGGAGACCGTCCCCAAGGACCTGCGGCACCTGCGCGCCTGCCTGCTCTGCTCCCTCGTCAAGGTGGGATCGGGAAGGGGACAGGGACAGGGCCCGGCACAGGGATTGCCCCCCGTTCGGCTTCAGCCTTGCAGCCCCTCCCCGGGCCCTTCTCCCCGGCACCGGTCCTTCCCCGCCCGGGCTGGACCTTCCCGTCCCGGCCCTGGCACTCCCTGCCCCGGCCTCTCCACCTCGGCCCGGGCCCTTCCCTGCGCCGGCTCTTCTCCCTGTCGGCCCCGGCCGGAGCCCTCCTGCCCTTCCGGGCCCTTTCCCCGCCCGTTGTGACCCTCCCTGTCCCGGCACTTCAAGGCCCAGACGCTCCCCGGCCTGGACCTTGCCGATCTTTCCCGCTCTGGTATGTCCCTCCGACCCCGGCAGGGCCTCCCCGCTCCTGGCACAGCCCTTCCCCGTCCGGGCCTCTCTCCCTCCCCTGCCTCTCGCAGCCTCTGGGCGCTTCCCGTCCGCCATGGCCCGGGCCCTGGCCCTGAATTCTCCTTCCCGAGGTTCTCTCCCTTTTTCCGGGCCCGCGACCACCCTGCTCGCGGCTGGTCCCAGTCCCTGACATCCGTGTCCCCGCAGACCATCGACCAGTTCGAGTACGACGGCTGTGACAACTGCGAGACGTACCTGCAGATGAAGGGCAACCGCGAGATGGTCTATGACTGCACCAGCTCCTCCTTCGACGGGTGAGTGGGGCCTGGCGCGGCCGCGGGCTCCCAGGAGCCTGGGGACACCCATGTGGCACTGTGGGGTCACCCGGCTGGGAGACAGCCCCTCACGGCCTTCCCTCCCACAGGATCATCGCCATGATGAGCCCTGAGGACAGCTGGGTCTCCAAGTGGCAGCGGATCAGTGAGTAATTTGGGAGCTGGAGATCCCTCCCCTGCAAACCCTTCTTGGGGGCAGTGGGAGCTGCTGGTCAGGCTGTGGAAGGGGTTCTGCTCCCCAGTGAGGGGACATCTGCACAGGTTGAGGATTTCCACATGGGGTAACTCAGGGATTTCTTTCCCTCAGGTACCTTCAAGCCAGGTGTCTATGCAGTGTCCGTGACCGGCCGCCTGCCTCAAGGTACCTGTGTGATGAGTCAGGATTTGGGGCTCTGTGAACACTGCACAGGGAACATGCCATGTGGGTGATGGGATCAGCCAGGTGTGATGGGACCAGCAAAGGTGATTGCGAGGAGGTGCTGGACTAGAGAAGGAGTTTCAGGATTCAGCACTGCACCCGCCAGAAATTTATATTGAAAACTGCTGGCTAAAACCTGGCTATCAGAGGGATAAACTGGGATTAAAGAGTGAGTCTGGCAAGTGAGCACATCTCAAACCATTCAGCTCCAGAAAAACAAGGAGTTTTGTTCATAGAAAAGGGTTTTGCAGGATGGGGTGCTATTGTGGCAGTCCCAGTGAGCAAACCCATCCTCCTGCACTGAGGGCTCGTGCCATGGTGAATTTGTGTATTTACAAATGGAGTGGAGGGCACAGAGGATTTGCCTTATCTCTGGAATGCAGAAGGGGCATCATCCATCCAGCTGAGCTCCTGCCCAGTATGTAGCCCCAGAGTAGACTCCTGACCCAGGAGTGAATCCCAAATCCCAGGGGTGAAAGCTGTGCCTGTGTCTGGAATCTCAGGTTCCTTATTTCTGATTGAGCTCTGCATTGGAAAGGACCTGGAAACATCATGAAGCTGGAAGCTGAAGCCTTCTAGCACAGCCCAGGCACATCTGAAATACCCAGGGTTAGGGGTTTAAGTGGGATATCATGAAAGGGTTCTTCCCCCAGAGGGTGGTGGGACACTGAACAGACTCCCCAGGGAATAGTCACAGCCCCAAGGCTGCCAGAACACCAGGAGTTTGCACAACACTCAGGGATACACAGGGTGGGATTGTTGGGATGTCTGTGCAGGGCCAGGACCTGATCCTTGTGGGTCCCTCCCTTCCAACTCAGGATATTCCATGATTCTGTGAAACAAAGGTGATTGTCCAGTTCTACATGACAGAACCACCAGATGTTCCCAGAGCTCCTCATCCCAGGGGAAGACTGAAATGTGTTTGTCTCCTTGCTGCAGGGATTGTCCGAGAGCTGAAGAGCCGTGGCGTGGCCTACAAGTCTCGGGACACAGCCATAAAAACGTGAAGGGCTCTTGTGCTGCCTGGAGGATCCCAGTGCTGTGTGGAAGAGGCAGTGGGCACTGCTCCAGAACCTCTTGGCTTTATCCTGTAGGGAAGGGGGACTGGGCTTGGTGTGTGCTGGCTCAGCTCCCCTTGCTCGGTGCCTCTGGACTCGGCCACACCACAGGGCACAGACATTTATTTATCTGAGCCCTGCCGGGGGAGGGTGTGAGTAGGGCTCGGAAGGGGTGTTAAGGTGTTTAATTGTGATGCCCAAGTTTTTCTACAGTTGGTGTGGGAAAGAGGGGATTTTGGAAATAACTGTGTAAATAGTTCAATAAAACCCACTGCCTGGTCAGGGCTGGGTCCAGCTGTCACTCTGCCTGGTTTCACCACTGCAGGGTGCTGAGGTGGGGGGGCTCACCCTCGGCCCACTGCCTGTGCCAGACTGTTTGGAGCCTGCAATTGTCACTCCTTGTGCCATGGGCCACATTCCTGCCCTGGCTGCGCTGGGTGTCCTTCCCTGTGGGAAACCTGCAGCTCCCAGCTGGATGGAGCAGATCTGGTGATGTCCAGTGTTTCCTGTGGAGATGGTTACATGGAGGTGATGGTGCCCTGGGCCTGCAGGTCCTGTAGGAGGGATGTAGTAGCTGGAGGGACCTTCCAGGACCATCTGCTGGCTGTTGCTGGGCTGCAGGACAGGCAGAGCAGGATGAGCCCATGGCTGGTGTGACTGGGAGGCAGCATCAGGCCTTGCACACCAGACGGGTGCACAAGCAGGGGCGGAAACACTATCCAGCCTCCTATTTCTAGGGATCTGAGTGCTACAAGTGTCAGCTTTGTGTCTGTAACACTTGAACTCCTGAGGGATTCGGTCTCCTTAGCTGATGGCTCTTGCTTGAGTTGTTTTGTTTCAGTTCAGCAGCAGCCACCAATCAGGAAGGGTCGAGTCCTCAATCAGTAGCTCTGTGAATAACCTTTTTCTTTTTTTTTTTTTTTTTCCTGAGATAATCCTGGAGCTGGAAAGCTCAGTTTTTGTTTTCTGGACACAAACAGTGGAAAACCAGTACAGCCTGAAAATTGCTCTTGGTCTGGAATGAGAGTGGCTGCAGCACAGGGAATTCAGGACTGGCTGGGGAGTGACACTGCCAGGAGTGCAGAGGTAATGCCCTCTCTGCACTGCTCTGGTGTGTAGAGCTGGCTACAAGAAATGAATCCCAGGAGCCTCAGGTCAGACAGAGCATGGCCTCCTGTGGAGATCTGGAGCAGATGTGTGCCAGGAGAAGCCTGGACCACAGAGGGGCTGGAGGGGAAGGTGCCTTAAGCCACGTTTTGCTTGGGCCCTTGCAGATGTGATGAAGTAATGAGGATTTGCTCAGTGCAGACCAGGGCCAAGTCAAGGCCTTGCTGGGCTCTGGGCTCCAGGCTCCAGCAAACGTCTCCAGGTGCTGATCACCTTTTGTGGGAAGAGCTGAGAGCATGTCGGCCCCTGGTCTGGGGGTTGGACCCTCCTCTTGGGAAGATGGAGCAGCAGGTTCAGTTCTGCAGTCAAAAAGGGGAGTTGACCATGACTTTCACACATCCCTGGTGAAATCAAAGCCCTTGAGTTGCCTGGTGAATCATCCTTCAGTCTTGCTGGGTTGCAGTCTGGACAGGAGATGGATCTTGGGAGGTCCCAGTAAGTCAGGCCTGTGGGACAGAGCTGTGACTGTCCCAGTAGCCCAGGGCCTGTCTCTGCAGGATGCTCAGGTTTAGGCATTCTGGGCATGGACCTCTCATCTCTGGAGGGCAGTTTTGGCCCAGCTGTGCCATAACGGGCATAGGGTGACCTGGGGTCCCCCTGGATGCATTCATCCCCTCTGGAATGGTCTGGGAAAGCTGCAGCCAGGGCTGTCTGGGCAGCCTGACACGTTCAGGATGGAAGGGGACAAGGAGGATGTGGGTGGCTCTTCCTCCAGCTGACTGGAGATGGGTCTGGGGGGTAAGGCTTTGGCTCCAGCCGGGCTAGGAGGATGTTGGATGACGGATGCACTCCCTGCCCGCCCGGCCCGGGGAGCCTGACGCTGGCAGTGCCACGGGGTGGCAGCACGGCCTTGTGCTGGGCTGGGAAACCGCTGCACAGCGGCTGAGGCACGAGCTCCATTTTCTGCTGTTTCACAGCACCCTTCGGACCCTACTGCCTTCCCTTGGCTACAGGGAATGCTGCTTCGAGGCTGAAGCCACAGCAGGACCCTTGTTCCCCGGCCCCATGATACAGAGGCAGTGACAAGAGGGCTCTGCACAGGACCCTGAGCAGGATGGGCTCGTTTGGCTGGGGTTGCTGTGGGGCTGAGGCTCGGTGGTTCTGATCTCCCTTCCTGGGAAGTTGCAGTCACCACTCAGGGCTGGGAACTTTGCTCAGGAAATTGTCCCCCGGAAGCAGCGTGCACGACTGTGCCTCTCGGGGAAACTGAAGGGTTTGGAAACCCTGCAGAGATTTCACCTCTTGCTAGAAGCCCAAGTGCTGCAGGATATGTAAAGACGTGCAGGAGCTGCAGTGCAGGTGCAAAGGAGCCACCCCAGCAAGGAAAATGGGCTGACCGTGGTGGTTCTTGAGAGCTGCACCTCCTGTGCCTGCAGCACTTCCAAGAGCGTGGTGCCTCTCCCCAGGCTGGCCCCGGAGCCCCTTCCCTGAGGGCTCCCTCGCTCGCACACGCCGGGCCCGTCTCCCACACCAAGCCCCGATGATCCACTGCTCCCAAAAGCAGCCTTTCAGTGAGACTCCAGCCCCGGAGCTGTCTGGGGTTTGTACCAGCAAAAAGCAAACGATGCGGAGCTTTATCCGCTGGAAAAAGTAGGGCAGGGAGCTCTCACGTTGAAGAAACTGGAGGGAAAATGTGCGGCGGCAGCCGGAGTGGGAATCGGGAGAGAAAAGCGTCAACTGGCTGGGAGCTGTGTCAGGACGGCTCCTCCCCCTGCACCAAATGACGCTCAGATATTTCGCCAGGCCTGGAAACGCTGCAGGTTTGGCATCCCGAGCAGCCTGGCAGCGCTGGGGCCAGGGCAGCCCCGGCAGGAAACACGAGCCAGCGGATTTTCGTGTGGGTTTTGAGAACCGATACCCCGGCTCTTCCTGCGGACGAGAAAAGTGACTTTCCAAACCGCAGAGCACTCGGTGCTTCTGCAGAGGCAGGTGCCGGGAAATGCCTGTCCCCACCTGCCCGGGACGGGGACCTGCCCACACGCGGGGCACAGCGGCCTTTGGCCTCTCACTTGGGCCACCTGGGCTTCAGGGAAAGGGGGAGCGTAGGGGAGCACACCGGACCCTGTCCGGGGGCCGAGGCAGGGTGACACCCC
>VZTJ01001484.1:148160-173273 GCA_013397795.1 Orthonyx spaldingii
CCCCCGTTCTGCCCTGGGGCTGCTCTGTGCCTGCTCTGTACCCTGAGGGGCTGCCCGGGGCTGGCAGCGAATCAGGGAATGCCTTGGGCTGGAAGGGACTTTAAAGCTCATCTCGTTCCCTGCCTTGCCATGGCCAGGGACACTTCCCACTATTCCAGGTGCTTCAAGCCCTGTCCAACCTGGCCTTGGACATTGCCAGGGATCCAGGGGCAGCCACAGCTTCTCTGGGCAGGGTCTGTGCCAGGGCCTCCCCACCCTCAAAGGGAACAATTCCTTCCCAATGTCCCATCTATCCCTGCCCTCTAGCAGTGGAAAGCCATTCCCCCTTGTCCTGGTACTCCAGGCCGTTGTAAATTGTCTCTCTCCATCTTTCCTGTAATTTCCCTTCAGGTAGTGGAAGGCCATAATTAGGTCACCCTGAAGCTTCTGTTTTCCATGCTGAACAATCCCAATTCTCTCAGCCTTTCCTGATAGGAAAGGTGCTCCTACTCTCTGAGAATCATTCCTGCTTCACCCTAAATCCACTTTCACCTGCTTCACTGTCTCCCAGTGTGGGCTTGGACTTTCCCAGGTGCCTGGGGGGAACCAGTTACCTCAAGGATGTGGAAACCCTTGGGGACAGGTGGTAGGCATGGGGAAAAAGTCCCAAACAAACATGATCTTAAGACTGCTTTCCTTGGAAACTGGCTGAGGAGACCTGGGCAGATGGAAGTGGTGGGGAAGATGACCTGAGTTGCCCTGGTACCTGGAGTGAAAAGGTGCTATAGTGAGGATGGCAAAGCCCGGGGCATCCAGGAATGGGTGCCCCATCCTGCTGTCACCTCCATGTTGGGGCATTTGGGCAGAAACCACTGAGGTTCCTGTGTCTGACATGCTGGAGAGAGGAGGGGCCCAGGGTCAGATCTGAGCAGCAGCAGGATGGGGGCAGTTTGGTAGGGGGAGGGCAGGCTACAAGAGCTCTCAGACCACAGCAGGAATAGGGCCCAGCTGCCACATGCCCACCCCAAGGGATCCCTGGTGCACTGGGATGGAGCCAGGTGAGCAAGGAACTGGGATGTGCTCCCTGCTGAGGGGATCTGTGAGGAAAACAGGGAGCTCTGATGCATAATGGGTCCTCTGGGTCTTTTCCCCTCAAGAACTGCAGTGGAAGGAGGAGGCACTGCTTTGTGAAGGGGAGACACTGGTGGGTTCCTGCCAGAGGCCTGCAAAGGGCACCTGGAAGTGGAACATTCATCCCTTGTGAGCCCAGGGCTGCCTGCAAAGAGCCCTGAACTGCTTCATGGTGGATACCTCCAAACCCACAGTTCTGCCCACAGAGTTGGGATTCTGGAGTCTGGTGGGGGGTCCCAACCCTCCTCTAGACTGAGAGCTCTCACCTTCCTGGTCTGCTCCATCATGGGAAGGGGAGATGTCGAGGGTTGGGAGGGGCAGAGTGGAATCTAAGCTCGGTAGTGAAGGTGGCTGGGGGTACTGAGGACACCTTTCCTGAGGTCACACGGCAAAGTGAGACCACAGCTGAAGTCCAAGGAGGGATTTGAGAATCTGATGGTATCTCCCCATCCCCAGCTTTCCCAGACCTCCTGCTGCATCCCAGGTGGCACTTGTCCTCCCCTCCAGCTGCATGTCACCCAGGCTGGTGCTGCTGCTGGGCTAGAAGGGGCTTTTCCCTCCAAGGGAATGGTCCTTCTGCATGGGCAGCTGCAGAACAAACAAGTGCCCAGAGCCCTGGGACTTGTGCTGGGAAAGGACATTGCACCTCTGGTTCCCAGAGAGCCCAAGTGTGTGGTACAGGGCAACACTCTCCAGGGGCTGCAGGATCTGTCCCCTTGGCCAGGCTGCGGCTTTGGAACTGCACAGCTGGCCAGGAAAGGTGCTGGAAAGGTGCCATCAATGCCAGCTTTGGGGAGATGCTTCCTGGCACCCCTGAGTGCCTGTGCCCCCTCCTCCATGTCTCTGGCCCTCAGAGATGCTCAGCTCTTCCCATCCCTTGTCCTGCAGGGTCAAGGTAGAGGGAGAGCAGGGTCTGTCACCACAGAGCTCAGCCCTGCACCTCCTGAGCCCATCAGTCCTGGGAAATCCACAGCCCAGCCTGGTGGTTCTCATCCCTCCTTCCCCGTATCCCTGCTGGGCTCTGTCCCAGAGCATCCTCCATTCCAAGAAGAGGTGGAAAACAGGAGTTGCCCATCTGTGCAGCACCAGGTGCCGCGGGGGCTCCTCCAGAGCCCCCGGACCGTGGCGTGCCTTCCCCCAGCTACGTGGCCGGGGCAGCAGGTGCCACGGAAAATAACGGAGCAGCCGAGCCCCGCCACGGCCCCGGCCCAACCGCCCCGCGCCTGCCATTGGCGCAGCCGGCCCCGATTTTGTCTATATTTGGGCAAATCCAGCGCCCGTGTCCCCCGCCCGCGCGCGTCACTTCGCTTGAGGTTTCCCTTGCCGCTCTCATTTGCCTCCCGCCCGCCGCCTCCTTGGCCCGGCAGTTTCTGGTTGAGTCACTGGTAACGGCCCTGGGGGGACAGCAGGGCAGGGGCGGGGGCCTGGTGCACTCGGGGAGCCCCCCCAGACACCCCGTCCCGTGCCCGGCAGGGAAATGGGGCTCGGCCCACGCAGCTACCACAGCCCGTCTTTTGGGTGCTGAGGTGGCCTCTCAACCATGCCACAGGTGCTGTTCTTCCTTGAAGGTCTGCCCTGATGGTGGCAGACAATGCTGTTCCCATCCGAAAAGCTCTCAGGGCAGTGTTTGGCACTCCTGATTTTTTGGTGCTGCAGATGCCCCTAGCACCTGCTCTCCCGGAGCATCCCAGCACAGAGCCCTCTGTCCCGGGGGTCTTTTAGGAGGTCACCCTTTGCACTGTAAAGCAGAGAGAGCTGTGCCATCCCCTGTGCCTCTGTCCCGTGTTCTCAGAGGGACAGGGTGCATTGGGAACACTGTCAGGCTTCAGCGTTAGCAGTGGCCTGACAGACTCTGTGGCTCCTTTGGGGCCTGGCCAGGAGATGCTACAGCTTGGCTGTGGATCCAGTGGCTCACCCGGCCACTCTCCCACTGGCCCCAGGGCACTGGAGGTGGCTCAGGGAGCGTTTGGGTGAGGTCATCCTGTTCCCCCTCCTCCTCCTCTTCCTTCGCAAGGTGCCGGTTGGATGGCAGCCATGGGGAGCTGGAGGGACGGGAATCCCGGCAGCGTGGCAGGGCAGTTCCCTGTCCCCAGCCCCGAGCGGGGTTCGCAGGCCAGGCTGAGGCGCCGGCAGGAGCTCGCTCGTCTCCTCCAGCCCTGGGGCCGAGGGCAGCACTTCCCCTGCCGACAGCGAGCGCCGCAACCGCAGGCGAGGAGGGGAAGTTGCTGCGAGGCCGATAAGAAATATCAGCGCTTTCGCAGCGCAGGGGCTGCGCAGCCCGACAAGGGCCCTTCCCCCTGCCGTGCCCCGGGCCCGGCGGCGCCGCTGCCCCAGCGCGGCCCCTGTCCCTGCGCTCTCCGATACTGGGGGAGTTACTGGAAAAGGAACAGTCCTGCGGGCGGAGGGTGCTGCAGGTCGGTGCTGCTGGGTGGCAGCGAGGCACCCGCGGTGCTCCGTGCACAGGACATTTTGGGATGCATGGCAGTGTCTGACCCGCATGTGGGTGCCCCGAGACGAGGGCAGAGTGGGGGAGCGGTGCACTGGGGGAACGTGGTTTGTCTCAGGGAGCTGCACCCCGGGAAGCAGCACCTGGGGTCCCTCAGGAAGCCCCCGGGAGATGCCGAGCAGGTGGGCAGGGTGTGGAGAGGGGCCTCGGGAAAGCTGGGGACCGGATATTCTCATGAGGTTTCCAGGGGAGGAAACGCAGCTGTCTCAGCCTCCCCCGACCTCAAAAAGCTCCTGGAGTGCCTTCAGACGGACATGAGTGGAGCAGGACCAAACGATCCAGAGCCAAGGGCCGGGGTAGGAATTCCTGCAGCCTTGTTTGCCAGCCAGTAAAACTAACCAATGGCTGGGGAATGTGGTAAGCTCATCATCAGCTGGAGACTTTCAGAGACCTGGTCAGAGCTCAAGGAACCAGATCTGCTGATTTCCTCCTTTCTGAGACCAGTGAGGGCAGAAGGAAACCAGCTCAGGACCCAAAATGTCATATCCCCTGTCTGTGCTGGGCTGGGGAAAGAGGAAGCATCGCCTCCCCCCACTTCTCTGCTGGGAAAGTGCCCGTGGCCCCTGCACGGCCCCTCAGCAGCGCAGGCAGGTGCTGGGCAGGGCTCTGCTGGGGACCCGTCTGGGGCAGGCTCAGCTCCCTCCCCGCTGCCATCCTGCACATCTCCGGCTCCGGCCACATGCTTCACTCTACCCTGACGTCTTGTGCTTGGCTGCAATCTCCCCCAGCCACCTCTGTTGGGAAATATCTTCATCCTGCTTTGCCCCATGGTCAGCCTGAAACGAAGGTTCCTCATTGGGCCTGACTTCTCACCCTGTCCCCTCCTCCCAGCCTGCAGTATTTACCAGGGACCAGTTTGTCATGAGCCAGAAACACAGCCTTGAGCCTGGGGCAGAGGGGAAAGTCCCTCAGCAGCACCTCTGGGACCAAATATCTCTCTGGTTGCCCCCCAAAAGGCTCCTTTCTCTGCTATAAGAGCGTGGTTGCCTGTACCCTGTGCAGCTTTCACCCCTTGTGACAGCACCCACTGCTGCTGGGGACTGTCCCATGGCACTGAGGTGGCTGATGGCACTCGGGGATGTCTCCAGGATGGTCTCTGGGTTGGCAACAATCTGCTCTCAGGCACAGGGTGGGATTGTTGTGAGGTGCCGTGCAGGGCCAGGAGCTGGATTTGATGATCTTTATGGGTCCTTTCCAAATGAGGATATTCTGTGGTTCTGTGCTTACACACCAAAAATGATATTTACACATTTCAGGTCCCCAGGAGGGCCTGTCTGGGAGGCACCTGAAGTCACCTGGCATCAGGAGGCCACCTGCACATGGTGGCCTCTGCCACGGATGAGCGGCTTGCTTTCCAGAGGCCCCTGGTGAGGCAGTGCGATGCTCCTGGGCTCAGAGCTGCCCAAAGGGCCCTGTGGAGACATCACTAACAGCACTTACATTCCTTGTTGAATTTCTCTCCGGCACAGGGAGCACAGTGTCCCCAGCCCCATGACCATAAGGGACGGGGATGGGCACAGGGCTGGGGATGGGCACAGGGCTGGGGAAGGGTGGGAGACAGGGCAGCCTTTGGCAGGCCAAGGCACAGGGACAAGACTGCTGGGTTAGTGGATGGGCTCACTTCAGCCCATTCTGTTTGGTTTTTTCCACTGAAACTTTCACCAGTTTAGCCTTGGTTTGGAAAGGGCTTCCCAACCGATTCCCCCTCTCCTAAAGCCTCTTTTACCTGTAGCACACGTGCAGCTCAAGTCAAATCACTTCTGCCTATGCTGCTGCTCAGTTATTTTTGGCTTTGCTCTCCCCCTGCCTCCTGCAAACCTCACTGGTATTGTTTTTTTATACATTTCCATCCAGATTATCAATGTTGAGAGTAAATCACGTTGGCCTGAAAAGAAGCCTTTTGCAGAGGCATATCAAAACCAGTACAGGGACAGTCACATGGCCCCATTTACAGTCACTTTTGGGGATTTAGTCTGTAGGTTTTAATCTAGTTTAGTGGTGGGCTTCCCCTGACACTGGGACAGAGTGGTGCTCGCCACGCAAAATCCTCCTGCTCTGTGTCCCAGCACCATCCTGGTGCTGTCCCCTGGGCCATTGCAACCTGGATGTGCCAACCTCCAAACCCAGCTTTTGGTTTTCTTCCCGGGGCCTCACATCCCTGTTGGTCGCTACAGCTGCCCAGGGCCAGGGGAAGTTTGGTGTTGCAGAGCCCTGAGGGAGTGAGAGGCTCCAGGAAGCCTCTTGTGCAATGTGTTTCCTACAGCACAGGTTGAGGGCCTGTGACTCGCTGGCACCTGTGTCCCCTCTGCTTCACCCGTATGACCAGGCAGCCCCTGAGTCCTGCAGCCCCCGCCACAGCTGCAGGACCCTCCGTGGGCAGGAGCTGCTCCCATGCAGGTCACATCCACCAGGATGGGGCGAGGGGCCGCAGTGCAGCCGAGCAGCCGTGGGAGGTGGATTCAGTTACTGTCACCCTGTGCAAACACTTTCTTTCTTTCTTTCTTTCTTTCTTTCTTTCTTTCTTTCTTTCTTTCTTTCTTTCTTTCTCTTTCTCTCTTTCTCTCTTTCTCTCTTTCTTTCTCTCTTTCTTTCCTTCCTTTCCTTTCTTTCCTTTCTTTTCTTTTTTTTTTTTTTTCACAAACATGTTTGTCGCTGTCAGCAGCAGAGCCCAGGAGAGCGTAACCGGCTGGTGCTTCCTGGCCCCGGTGCTGGGCCTGCTGCGGTCGGGGTGCGGGGCGGCGCTGGGTGGGACCGGCACCGTTATCTGCTCCGCAGCCACTGCTCTTCCTGTGGTTGGGCCACGTGGGCAGGATGGGGTTAAAAGCAGCCCCGCGCCCCGCAGGGGCCCATTGCTCCCCGGCCAGCACCCCACGCAGCACCCCGCAACAGCGGCACCGGCACCCAGCACAGGCTACCAGCACCTGCCTTGGGCCACCGGCACCCGGCGCTCACCTCCGCGCCTGGTGGGGGCCACCGGCACCTGGTGTGGGTCACCCACACCCAGCGTGGGCCACCAGCACACAGCGAAGGCCACCAGCGCCCCGACCCGGTAACGGGGAACCCGTCGAGGCGCCCGCACAGGGCTGCAGGAGCAGCATGGGGTGTCCAGGGGTGCTGCTGGCAGCCGTGGCTCTGAGGGGGGCAGGGGGTGCTGGGGGCCGATGGCAGGTGAGAGGTCCTCCCCACAAGGGGGCAAAGTGGGTGGCAGGGGAGGAGGTGCCGTGCTGGCAGGCGGGCGGAGGTGGGAAGTGCCCAAAGCAGAAGTGACACCCAGGGGGTTTTTGGTGGCAGCAAGGATGGCACCGGGTGGACGTGGAGGCTGCTGTGGCAGGTGAGGCTCTTGGGCCTGGGTGGTCTCAGTCATGGGGACCTGCAGGTAACCCCGAAGGGCTGGGGGGGCATCCAAAGGATCTCCGTGTGTCTGGCAGATGGGGCGAGGGGGGTCCAAGGGGAGTGCCAGGACATGGAGGTCCTGTGGCCTCAGGCTGGGGGCTGGGGCAAAGGGGACTTCAGTGAAGGATGGGGCAAAAAGGAGGGTCCACATGAGGACATTTCAAGAGGGACCCATTGCCATGGGATCTCCACCATGGGGACAAGGCAATGCAAGGGGTCCTGTCATACAGATGGTGTTTGCTGCGGGATCGCCTCCATGGGGATGAGGCAAAGGAGCCCTCTGTGACCAGGGTGCCATTTAGGTGGGGTCCCCTCATGGAGACATGGCACGATGGTTTCTCTGTGTTGCAGATGGGATTTGAGGAACAAAGATGGAGTTTGAGGTGAGATCTCACCCTTGGGGTCCAGACATGGGGGTCCTCTGAGACCAGGATGGGGTCTGCAGGGCAGCGATGGAGTTCAAGGTGGAATTTCCCATGTGGGGACAAGGCAAGGGGGTCCTTTGGGAAGCGAGTGGGATATGAGGTGGAGATGTCCCCATGGGTTCAAAGCAGACACATCCTCTGTGCCTGGGATGAGGTTTGAGAGGGGATAATGGAGTTTGGGGTGGGGTCCCCACCAACAGCAACCAAGTATCTGGGTTCTCTGTGACCCAGCTGGGGTCTGAGGTGGAGTACCTCCTTGAGGGATAAGTGAAAGCTTATTCCTGTGACCAGGATGGGGTCTGGTGTGAGATCCTTCCTTTGGGAATGAGTCAAAACTGTCCCCTATGACTAGGATGAGGTATTAAGTGGCCTTCCTGCCTTGGGGAAAATGTTAGGATGTCCCTTGTGCCCAGGACAGGGCTCGAGGTGGGACAATGGGGTATGAGGTGTGGTCTCACCGACAGGGATAAGGTGAGGATGTCCCCTGTACTCTGGATGGGGATTTTGGGGAGACAAGGGAGAGCAAGGCAGGATCTCCCCTGTGGGATAAGGACGTCCCCCATGCTTGGCATGGCTCCCAGGAGGTGACACTGCCAGAAGCTCTCTGTCCTGGGGCCAGACCAGACCTGCCACTCACACCCCTGGCCACCCTGAGGGCAGAGGTGGCCCATGGCGGGGCCACGGGGGGAGGGGGGGGAAGGAGCTCCACGCCGGAGGAGAGCGGCCGCCGACAGCGACTGAGAGACAGTGCAGTCACCCATAAAGTAGAAAGCACTACTAAACAGCACTGCAGGGTGTAGTGTTTCCTACTTTATGGATGAGTGTACTGTGGGCTACGGAGAGCAGAGCACGGAGCAACACCGGATCCACGCGCCCTTCGGGAGCCACGCGGGGCCGGGCACGGCCGACGGGCCCTGCCTGGATCTCGGCACCCACCCGGAGCTCACCACCCGCCCTGGGGACGCTCCGCTTGTCCCTGCGTGTCCCCCAGCACCTGGGGTGGCCAAGTGGGTGGGAGGGCTGCCAGCCCAGTCACATGAGTGCCACTGAAGGGACCCGTCCCTTGGAGCAAACCTCACATTGGGAGGCCAGGTAGGCAGCAGAGCCTCCAGTGCACATTTTTTGCCCCATCTTCATTTTCCACATGGTGAAGCCCTGGGAAGAGCTGGGTGGTGGCGGCCACGTGCAGCGGGGGAGGCAAAGTGAGGTTCCTGGTGATTGCTTGGTTCAGCGGGGTGAGGAACTGCTAAATAAAACTCTTCTGGTATTGACTTGTGAATTTTTTTATTCAGTTTCTGGGAAATGCAGAACCAGGGAAGAGCTCCTTGCTGTGCCCAGGGCCACGTGCAGTGGGGTCATCCCGGATTTGGAGCCTTGGGGAGCCTTGGGGAGACCACGGGTGGGGGTGGTGGCTGGCAAATCTCAGCCCATTGACACAGGACTGTCCCCTTCAGCCCCTTGAGGGTCACCAGCAAAGCTGCTGTGTCCCGTGCAGCCCTGGCTGTGGTCACAAGACCACGTGAAGCCAAAAAATCCTCCTACAATTCCGGTCTCCTTCCAGCCACATACCCCTGGCCTGTGTTTCCTGGGGGGTCTAAAACCAACCCGGCTTCCACAGAGGATGTTTGGCCCTTGTTCCCAAATGTCAGCTCCCAAAACCCCTTCAGGCATCTTCCCTTTGGCTTTAGCTCCCTGTGGGAGACAGCATCTAAAAATAGTAGAAAAAAGTATTAAAAATACTTTTTTTTTCTTTTTTGAGCCCAAATGTTGGTGGAAAGTTTTTGCATTTTGTAAAACTTCTTGTGCTGATCTCAGGATCATTTGAGGGAGGTTTAATGAGTTTGTGGTAATTTTTCTTTCACTGGGCTGTCCAGAAAGGACTGGGGTGTTCTACTTCTCCTTGCTGTCCCAGCTTTCCCATGTTCCCTGGCTTTGTGGCTGTTCAAAGGGGATGTGGAAGGAAAAAAAAATCAAATCAAAACTGTCGTCATGGTCACAGGGAGACAAGTTTTTAAACAGTAAAAACGAAAAAGGGCTAAAAAAACCCCCAAGAAGCCACTGCGAACTGCCCTGTGCAGCTTTCGGTTTGTGAGCGCCGGGAGGGAAAGGCAAGTTCACATTTTTAATGTGCAAAAGCTTTGAAAATTTACCTCCTAATAATGTGTATTCAAGTGTTAGGAAGGATAACTATCCAATTTTCATGACCAAGGACTGTTGTGGTTACAGCTACTACTCAGTGATCACTGCTGGGAGAGACGGTTGGAAATGTGGTTCTTGCTGAGAGCAGCAAAACAGAAACTGCAACTTTTTTCCTGTTTCTTAAAAATAAAACGCTCCGTTTTTTCAAGCCCTCACTCCATCCTGAAGGCATTTTAGCAGGTTCCTGCAAGGAAACACGTCCTGTCCCTGTTGGTGTGAGCTCCCAGTCTCCATAGGGCCTCACTGTGTTCATCCTTTCCCTGGCTGCTGCCACACAGGCTGGGTGGTCCCCAGGCCCTGCTGCTCTGCTGACCAAAAAGCCTTGAGCAGGGCAGGGTTTGGGGCTGACACCCCTCTGGGGCTGTGGGTGTCCATTCCAGTGCTCTCAGGATGGCTCTAGAAGGGCTGTAGGGACTGACACAGCCCAGCCAGGCTCTCCCGCACAGCCCCAGTGTCTGAACTGGTGTTTCCACGCCACGCCACGCCACGCCACGCCACGCCACTCCACGCCACGCCGCACCACGCCATGCCACACCATCTGAGGCTACCATGGCTGGGGCTCACCATGACCCCTGGCAGGGCCAGCCCAGTACATTCCTTTTCTACGTTATTTTTGACAGGGGTTCTGTCCCAGTGCTGCTCCAGAGTGTGGAGCCATTTCCTGCCAGTGTCCATGTGCTGCTGGGGATGGCACGATCGGGGGAACAATGACTCCGGGCAATGTGGTCATGTGCATCTCCTCCTTGGAGCTGCTGCAGGACACATCAGACCTCAGACTCAGGAGGTGGGAATGGGAGCTGGAGGGCTCTGCTGGCAGAGCAGGTGCCCACTCGTGCCCACTGCATGTTTCTGCAGCCACCAGCATGGCTTATGCACAGACAGGAGGGATCATGTGCTGGAGCCATTCCCAGGGAACTGCTGGAAAGAGGGTGGGAATGGGTTGGCACCAACCAATCACCTCAGCCCTGAGTGCACCTGAGTGCTGACACATGTCACTGTACCCACACCCTGGGGAACTCCCTCAGGGCTGCCTTGGCCCCTTGTGCTCATCCTTGTGCTTCTTTCCCAGCTGAAACCACAGCAGGGCTCCCACTGCCCCCTCCAGTCCCTGCTGGAATCCCCAAAACCAGGGGAGGACCTCAGAAGGACTCATCAGGCACTAACTGGACTTGATTGCCTGTAGGACCTGCAGGTGCTGGGCCAGGAGCTTCGGTGAGGCTCAGCCCTTGTTCTTCAGGCTTTGGCTGAGCTTTTACATAGGTAAAGCTCTGTTGCGTGTGATCTCCTCGGTGGTCCTTGGATCATCACTGTAAGGATCTTGTCTCCAGACACATGTGCTGGCTGGAGCCCAGACCAACCAGCTTCTCTCTGGACCTGCACCTAGGTAGACCTACTTTTGCTGGAGCCTTATCTGTAGTCCCAGCTCTGTCTCCTCCTGATCCTGGCTGGGGTCCCTGTCCTGGTTAATCTGATCTTGTCTGGGGCTGCCAAGGGACCCCATAACCACTGTCCTGCTCAGGAGCTCTGGGATGGCTCCCTGGGGTTTGAGGGTGCTGTGTGTTCTGGATCACACTTGGCTTCCCATTTGCTGCCCACTGTGGAGCAGCCCTGTTATTGCTACTCCCTGAGGGGGAGGACAGGGAGCACTATGCACTGGATCCCTGTCCCTGCACCACCAGGCACAGGCCTGGCTCCCTGGAGACCTTTGGAGAGCAGTGGGAGCTGCTGGAGGGCTCTCCTGGGATCCTTTGTCATCTCCCGACATTTCAGCTGTTGGTCTTGAGCTCTCCAATGTCACTGTTTCTCATTGTTTTCTCTGTAGCATCACCTCCTTTCCCTGAGCCTGTGGTTTCCCCTGTCCTGGGAGAGTTTCAAGGACCTTTCTAGGTCTCCTCTGCAGGGAGCACAGCCCCACAGCAGATCCCTGGGTGACTTGGAGGACCAAGGGGACCTGTAGCACCCCATCCCCATAGCCCTCATGAGAACTCAGTGACTCGCAGCTCAGAGAGCTCTTGAGCCACTGAGTCTTCAAAAGCCCAGATGAATTTTCCCTCTCTCCTTTTTAAGGAGACTTAATAAGACTTTGAGGACTTATCCAGCTGTAAGCTGGCCAAGGTGTGAAAGATCATCTCCAGCTTCCCAAGCTCAGGGCGCCAGGAAATGTCTTCTCCCC
The DNA here is from genome assembly GCA_013397795.1 of Orthonyx spaldingii. NCBI lineage: Eukaryota > Metazoa > Chordata > Aves > Passeriformes > Orthonychidae > Orthonyx > Orthonyx spaldingii. The sequence continues at coordinate 159,967 of VZTJ01001484.1, forward strand.
GGGAATGGTGTGGGTGGTGTGGACACCCCGTCCTTCACCTCGCCTAACTGAGGCTTTCACTGATGGCTGTGGGTGATCCAGACTTGAGCCTGGGGCATCCCTGGCCCCTCTTTCTCCAGGGCAGCAGGTCCCAGCAGTGCCATGGAGCCAGATGAGTGGGACAAGGGGCAAGATGCTCACGGGACAGTAGTGGCAGCATGTCCCAGACGAGCCAAGCAGAGCCTGTGAGCAGCACAGGGCAGGGGAAGCACAAACCCCGTGTGGTTCTGAGAAGGCGCAGCCACACCAAATCTTATCAGGGAGCTTTTCTCCTCCCACTGCTGCTGCCTCCTTCTAATGAAACTGCTTATTCTGTCTCGACAGGAGCTGAGCAGTGCCTGGGCATTCTTCCACACTGGTTTGGCACCTACAGAGCCTGCCCGGTACCTTGCTAGGGGAACAGTCGTGGGAGGGACGGAGGGGATCTGAGCAGTGGGAGGTGCTGGGATCTATCCTGACCCGTTCCTGCAGCAGGAGGAGTCACATAAACTGGTGGTTTGAAGGTACATGAGTACCAGAACACACAGGAAGGTGGGATCAGTTTTCTGGAATCTTCCCTTTGGTCCGTTGACTGTGTTTTCTGCTCATTACAAGCTTGGGGCTTCCCCCCGCCACACACAAACACCCCTCAGGAATGGGCTCAGAGATCTGGGATTCAGGTGGGATGGCAGAGTCCTACATGCTGTGAGAGGTGACTCGTAGCCACACCCAGAGGTGAGAGAGACTCTGCCAGACCCAGTGATAACTCCCCACACACAGAACCCATCCAAGTGAGTCTTACACCCGTGGCAGTCAGCAGTGAATTTACTGTCTTGATGGTGACTTGCCTGTGCTGCCTGGGCTCAGGCAGAGGTGACACACAGCTGATGGCATTGGGTTCAAGAGGTGACACATCTGCACATCTGGATGGGCTGGAGAAGCTGCTCAAAGGAGGTGCCTACAAAGTGGTGTCTGACAGGGGCACTAAAGACCCCCACGGTACCTCCCCTGGAGCAGGGGGCCCCAGGCAGGTTCTCCTGGCAGCTCCATGGCCACAGAGGGAGCAGCACTGTGAGATGCAAAATGCCACCCCCACGCTGCAGCAGGGAGGCACCAGCAGTGGGACTGAGAGCTATTGCCACACACAGGGACGTGGGGAGGCAGGACCTGTCCCGGCTGCTCAGTGGTTTGCGGATCATCATGCCCTCTTGGGTTTGGGATCAGCAAACCTTGCTCTGCCGTGGGTCAAGCACTGAGTGGGGCTGGGGAGCAGGGCCAGACAAATGTCCCCCAGGGTGGCCCAGTGGCTTTCCCCTGAGCATCACTAACACTGTGCAACCTGACGTGTGATGTGATCTTCATCAAAGACACAGCAAGGCAGGGAGGAGGCAGAGAGAGGCAGAGCACACATCTGCCTGCTCCGCGTGCTCAGGGATGGCAGTGCCCACTTGGCTGGAGCATTCTGCTGCCAGCTCCTGTCGCCAAGGATCAAATCAACCAGCCGCTCCCTCCCTGCCCGCACACCCTCTGCCTCTCGTCCCGGGCTTGCTGCAGGCAGGGCCCAGCCCTTTTCAGAAGAGGGTTGTTTCCAGCACGGTGTGTCAGGGAGGTACCGAGGTTTAGCTCACATGGAAGGAAGGTGTGTGAGCATGCCTGGGACAGAACCAGGCGTCCTGGGGCAGAGCTGAGTATCCCCAGGGCAAAGTCCGGCATGCCCGGGGCAGAGATGGGCATCCTTGCAGCAAATCAGGCATCCTGGGGCAGAGCTTAGCATTCTCGAGGCAGAGATGGGCATCCCTGGGGCAGAATCGGGCATCCCTGGGGGAGACCCGGGCATCCTGGGGCAGAGCTGAGCATCCCCAGGGCAGACCCAGGTACCCCTGGGATAGAATCGGGCATCCCTGGGGCAGAATCGGGCATCCCTGGGGGAGACCCGGGCATCCTGGGGCAGAGCTGAGCATCCCCAGGGCAGACCCAGGTACCCCTGGGATAGAATCGGGCATCCCTGGGGCAGAATCGGGCATCCCTGGGGGAGACCCGGGCATCCTGGGGCAGAGCTGAGCATCCCCAGGGCAGACCCAGGTACCCCTGGGATAGAATCGGGCATCCCTGGGGCAGAGTTGGATATCCCTGGGGCAGAGCTAAGCATCCCCGGGCCAGAGCTGAGCATCCCTGGGGCACAACTGGGTATCCTGGGTTCAGGGTCGGGGATCCAGGGCCAGAGCGGAGCATCCTAGGGCAGAGCCGAGCAGGGGGCTCGGGCTGGTGCTGTCCCCAAACCCCCATCCCGGCAGCGAGCGGGGTCCGAGGCTCCCCGGCCCCGGCTGCAGGGGGGATGCGGGCTCGGCGAGGCCGCCCCCCCGCCGCCGCCTCATCAATAGGCAGCAGACCCCGCTCCCGCGGCGTTGCCGTGGAAACCGGCGGAGAAACCGGCGGGGCCGCCGCCATTGGCGGCCCCCCCGGTGCCCGGCCCGGCTCCGTACCGATGACTCGGCAGCGGCTGCGCCGGGGACTGCCCGGGGCCGCGGCGAGGGGCTGGCAGCTCCCCCGGCCCCTCCGCTACGTCATGGGGCCGGGGGCGGCGGGGGGCTGAGGGCGGCGGGAGCGGCCCCCGCACGGGAACGGAGCCATCCCCGGTGCGGGACGGAGGCGGCCCCGGTGCGGGACGGAGCCATCCCCGGTGCGGGTCGAAGCCATTCCCGGTGCGGGCCGGAGCCATTCCCAGTGCGGGACGGAGGCGGCCCCGGTGCGGGGATGCTGATGCTGCTGCTGCTGCGGCTGCCCCCGGCCCCGNGACGCCGCGGGCAGCCCCGGCCGGAGCGGAGTGAGCGCAGCCCTGCCCCAGCCATGCAGCAGCCGGAGCCCGGCGCTGCCCCCGCCGCCCCTGCCCGCCCGGACCCGGACCCGGACCCGGACCCGGACCCGGACCCGGACCCGGACCCGGACCCGGACCCGGACCCGGACCCGGACCCGGACCCGGACGCGCGCGAGGGCACGCGGGGCGACGCGGCCCGCAGCCGGCTGTGCCCGGGGCCAGAGCGGGACGGAGCAGCCCAGCCCCAGGAAGAGTCCTCGGGAACCTCCCGCGTCCACCTGCCGGACCCGCAACGGGTTCACTCCGCACCGGAGCTCGTCACGCCTCTGCGAGTGATGGAGGGGACAGACAGACCCCCCCAGGTAAGGCGGGGGTTGGGGTGCATTCGCTCATTCTGGGGGAGATGTGACCTCGCTACGAGACGGGCGCGGGGAATTGGGAGCGCGGGACTGCGGCTGAGCCACCCCCAGAACCATCCCCGTGGGACTGGGACCTGCCACAGCCGCTGCACCCGCACGACAGGAGGGAGCCTTCGCTGCCCTTCAGCAGGGATTTCCAGCTGCCTCTGCCCTGGAAGACGCTGGAGCTGGTGCGGGGTCTTGGCGGAGCCCTGATGGGGCCAGCGCTGGGCAGAGCCCACCTGGAGCAGACACAGCCCCTGCACCAGCCGAGCCTGGGCCGTCCCTGCGGCATCTCCCCGCTCCGGCAGCATCGGTGGCTCTGCAGGTAGTGGCAGGGACATGATTCACTGCCACCCCGTTCCAGAGCATCCCCTCTCCTCTCTGGGGAGCCCTGGAGGTCTTGGGGCACCTCCACTGCAGGAGGAACCAGCCCCTGCAGCAGCACCTCGGGGCAGTGCAATGCCCAGCCCCTGCAGCAATCTCCCTAAAAACTGCCCAAAAGGCTTGCTCAGGGTCTCACCGCCTTGAGCTAGGTCACAAAAGTTCACCAGCTCACCCTGTTTAGGACAGCTTGCCACCCTTTCCCATGGAGAACATCAGCAATCTTCCTGTGGTCTCCTAGGATCCAGGGAAGCTCTGTGGTGCTTTTAAAATAGGGGAGAAATCGGCTCTTGGCCTCTTCTTCTTGAGCACGGGGGAGAAGAGCTGGCCAGTGCTGGTCAGCGTTTAGCAGGGGGGTTTTGAGCAAGGCTGTGCCAAGCTGCTGAGTGCAGCTGGAGAGCAGCCTGGAGCAGCCTGCAGCAGAAACAGCGCCCCTGGAAACCCACCGGAGGAGAACAGGATTCCACTCCAGCACAGCTTGGTAAGGGTCTGTTTTGAAGGGCTGTTTATCCTGATGCTCAGGGAAAGACCACACTGAACCTTGGTCTGACTCTGACCCCAGCCCTGGCTGTGCCAGAAGCACCATAGTCAAAATATGGGACAGCAGAATGCAATGGATTTCTGCTCCCAGCCCTCTTTTGTATTCCAGTTCAGTCGGTTGTGCCAGACTTACTGTCTTCAGAGAATCCAGCAATGGTTTGGGTTGGAAGGGACCTTACAGACCATCTCGTTCCAGCCCCTGCCATGGGCAGGGACACCTTCCACTAGACCACGTTGCTCCAAGCCCTGTCCAGCGTGGCCTGGAATGCTTCCCTTTGGGAGAGCTGGCTGGCAAGGGAGGCAGTGGGTGCTGTGTCCTGGGGAGTGCCTGGGTGGGAAGGCTGGGATTGGAAGGAGGGCAGGGGGCTGGTTCAGAGGGGTGTTTGTGGTGCTGCAGCATCTGAACTGCCGCTGTGGGGTGGGAGCTGTGCACCAGCTCTTGCTGATCCCTGCAGTGGGACCCCCCCATTGGTCTCTATGGAGGTGACTGCTGAGCACCTGCCATCCAGTTTGCCTTGGTCCTTGTGCTGCACTGAGTGTTTTCTTGCAGTCCTGGAGGCTCCTGGCTTGGTGGGAGCCTTCCCACTCCCATGGGATTGTGGCAGCACCATGGTAGTACCCTGATAGCACCAGTGTCCTGGGGCAGCACTGTGGTGGGACTGGGGGTGCTGGGGGTGCTGAGATGCACTCTGGTGCCAGGGTGATGGTGCTGTGGCACCGCTGTCACTCTGCTGCATCATGGCAGTGCCACAGTGGCACTGTGATGTCACTGGGGGGGTGCTGGTGGTACCATGGCAGTACCATCCTTAACATTTATGTTGATCTCCTGAAAGGTTACCTTGTGTTTTCCTGAAAAAAAAAATAATCCAGCAGTTTCTCCTGGAGCCAAGTGGCTTTAGGGATGTGACAGGCTTCCAATTCAGCCCCAGGAGGGAGCTCATTGCTGCTGTCCCCAGCAGAGCAAGTGCTGGTGCTGCTGGGCTGTGGAGTGACATCCTCCAGCCTGGGACAAAGCGCTGTATTAGAGCTGGGGCCAAGACAGGCTTGCACAGCTCCCCACAAAAGCTTGGCTCGTCCTGGCCAGGCTGGGACACGCCCTGTGTGTCCTGCTGTCCGTAAAGGGCTTCCTTCAGGACATTTGTCCTTGGAATGTCAGAGCTGCATTATGTGAACAGGACAGCTGCCTCTAGAGAGTCCTCTCCTGGTGTGGGGAAGAGCCTCCTGAGGGCTCATCGCTGACAGAGTTGATTAAAGATGTTGATTTTATGATGAAGCTCCTGCTGTGTGTCCCACCCTCCGCCGCCACTGCTCAGCCGTCCCCTCGGGGACAGACTGTGGACAGGCATTCAGACTGGCTGTAGGTCAAGTTAATCTTGGTATTCTTGCCTTGTTCTCTCCTGAGTGCAGAGTGTGGAGAGCTGGTGCCCTTCTCCCATCTGGGAGCTGCCAGAGGAACTCTGGAGTTAGGGAGGTGGGACAAGGGGACACACCTGGAGCCTCCCACTCAGCCCCTGCACCCAGAAGGCTCCAGAGCTGGAAGAGGCTGATCATGTCCTGACTAGGCAAGTGTTGAGTATCTCCAAGGTCTGGGATCCCGCCAGAGGAATGTTCTCCATAGTCTGGTGGGAATTTTCCTCGTTGAGGCTTGTGCCCACACCTCCCCATCCACTTGTCACATGTCCCTACATCCTGCGAGGCACTGCAGGCTTTCCCAGCTCCTCAGCAGAGCAATGTGTCCCAGCATGGCCCCACTGGATAATGCTGTCTGGGGGTTGTCACAAGTGTATCCTTCCTCCTGGGCCTTTGGAATTGCTCTGGTCCTGCTTCCCAAAATTTCTGTGGACATGAGACGTAAGAAATTAGTTTCCTGCTGAGAATCTCCAGGCACTGCAGGGGTAGGATCCCAATCCCAATAATTAATTCTCAGAGAAGGAGAAAAACGTTGTCTGTGTAGGAAGAATGGGGTTAAAGTGGCACAGATACAGTCTGGCTGGAAATTGGAAAGTTCCCAGAATGCTGTCAGATGGATTTTAGAGCACTTCCCACAAGAGCTCAGTTGCCTGCATCTCCTAGGGAATGCTGCTCCAGCGGGATCTGCTTTGGCCCTGGAAAACTCAGGGTGGTTTGGGAATGGGTTGCTGAAGGGAAACCTCCCTCCTGGTGCCCTACATTGGACAAGGGGAGAGGATCAAGGTTGTTCACTTTCTGCACATTCCCTGCATCCTTCCCTGCCAGGATTACACATCTCCCCAAGCTCCCCAGATCACTCATGGAAGGGATGAGCTCAGATGACCATTCCCTGTTCCCATCCCAGAACAACACAGGCAAGGGGCACAGTTAGGGTGCTCTGAGCTGGTTCTCGTTACTCCTTCTCAATCACAACAGGTTGCTTCGGATTTGAATTTCTTAAAATCCAAGCCTCAGCTTCCCTTGAGGTCATGTGGAGCTGAGACTATTCAATAAATCTGTAAACTCAACTGAAAATGCTTAAATCAAGGAGCCCTCCAGTGAGTAGGAATTTAAATAGCCACAAAAAAACCCCCTGTTGGTCCCAGTGGGGCTTAATAAAACAAAGCAGAGACACAGGAAGAATTATAAAATGCTGGTAAGTATCCTCCATGTCAAGTGCTCAGGCCAAGCTGCATTTAATGATAAGCTCAGTGCCTTTTGCAGGAATTTGTGGTCTTTCAAGAGCTTCAAATTTTCCATTGGCAAAGCTGGAAAACTGTTCATTTAGTGTCTGAGGGTGTGTAGAGCTGCACCCTTGACTGGGAAGGGTAGGTAGCAGAATGAAAGATGCAGTAGGACAAGGAGACCTTGGGCAATGGAGCCAGTTCTTGCATTTCCTGCAATCCCACTTAGAAGATTGTATTCCATCATGCTCAAAATCTGAGTAAATTAATTTTCCTTGGCTTGGCAGTGCTCAACCTTATGCAAATGCCTCAGTGCTATTTCTGCAGCACTGTTGATGCATGGCCACCTCAGGCAGCTGCCGGCCAGGAAGGGCCAGTGCCTCTCTATTTGTAGGAATGAATGGAAACCAAAGGAAAGTGAGACTAGGAAAGGGAAGGCAATGTTCATTGTAGCTCTTTTTCTAATTAAACTCATGCCCTCTGCGCAAGGACCTGTCCAAATGGCTTGGCCGGGTCACTGGTGTGGGACGTGGAGGGTGAGGGACACCAAGCAGTGCCTCCTCCCTGTGTCCTTGGCTCCTCTGGGCTGGTGGAGACAAACCAGGTTTGGGACAGGGCTGTCACACCATGTTGCTGTTGGCCATTGCCACACCACGACCTTTCACCTCAGCATCCTTCTCATTTCACGCTCTGCATTTTGGAGGGGACTCACCAATGTCTTTCTTGTGTCCTCTGGCTCCTTCCTTCGTACGGGAATAACACCAAGAGAAATGGCACATGCAGTGCTGGCAGCCTTGTTGCCCCCCTCCTGCTGTGAGTGCAGGCATTCTGCATCCCAGACATCTGCCCAGACTTCTGGGAGAACACCCTTTGGAGCATCAGCTGCTGCTGCTCTTGCATTTCACATTTCCATAGAATCATTAAGGCTGGAAAAGACCTCCAAGGTCATCAAGTCCAATCTTGACATCAACTTCTGTCTCAGTGGTGGGTGCAAGCAGATGATTTCCCCCCCTCTATCTCTTCTTAAAGCTGTTGGAGATTTGGGATTTCTCAGTCCAGCACAAAATCCTATAAATGCCCCAAGTGAGTTGCTGCTTTACCAAGATGAGCAAGAACACTGATCCCAACCTAGAATCACAAAATCCCAGAATAGTTTGGGTTAGAAGGGTCCTTAAAGCTCATCCAGTGCCACCCCTGCCATGGCAGGGACACCTTCCACTGTCCCAGGTGGCTCCAAGCCCTGTCCAGCCTGGCCTTGGGCACTGCCAGGGATCCAGGGGCAGCCACAGCTTCTCTGGGCACCCTGTGCCAGGGCCTCCCCACCCTCACAGGGAACAATTTCCTCCTATCTAATCATGCCATAGCCTGGACAACTAGAGCAGGTTTTTAGCCAATGTGCCCCAAAAGAAAAGGTGCTCTTGGCCCCTGGGAAGCTGCCAGTGATTTGGAAAACAGGAAGACATGGGTGAGAACTGCAGTGCAGATTTCTGGGCAAAAACTGACTTGTACATACCAAATCTGCCCCTCAGCTCCCTGATGTCCTCTGCTAGGTAGAAGAGCAAATGTGCCCCTTCAGAGCTTAACATGGTGAGGAATCGAGTATTTCCACTTAATCAAAGCACAGCTGTGATCATGGATGTTGTTGCTGAGGCTCTGTGGTGAGAAGGAGAGTTGGTGTTGACTTTGCAAGCCATGATTCTCTTAGAGGGCTGTGACTCTTCTGTATGGGTAGGGGATTTACTGAGCTGCACCTCCGTGGCTTCCCGGGGTAAAGGCAGAAGTCTCATGCCTTTTCTGGGAGTGTTTCTTTGGATTAGAGTTTCTGTTACAAGAAAGATGAGATATCAGAGAACAATCATCCCTACTCCAGCCATCAAATACCAGACCTGTAAAGAACTAAATTTTATCATTCTTCACCAGGGGTTTTGGAGTTTTTTGCACGCTCACAAAATAGAATTATCTGACACGTGGCATCCAAAAAGAGTCCAGATGCTCCACAAAGACCTCAGGGTGGTCTGGGCCTGAGCCTGCAATGCTGGGAGCTGCAGACTGACCTCTGCTCAGAGCTAGGCAACAAAAAGCTCCAAAAATGTCTTATAGTAAACCAGTACCCATGTTTTAGCTCAAATGATTTGCAATGTGCATGAGTACACATCAGCAGAGGTTGTGAAGTCTTTTTGTGTTTGCACTGAAGTTTTTCACACATTGCTTCCCACATCTTCTACATTTTACATTTTTTTTCTAGTGGAAATACTGTTGCATGAGCTGCAGTTTCAATTCTCTGCAGATTCAACGATTTGTTCAGCAGCACCCAGAAAACTCTGCAGTGGGGGAAAAAGACAGCTTAGCTGTCTTGGCTTTGGAATGTTACAAGCAGGCCAGATTTTATGGTGCACACGTTCCCCAGGTGGGCAGTAAAACAGCAATGTCCCCTGAGGGAGGGAGCACAATCCTGCTTTACCAGAGTGGAGCTTGGCCAAGTCTTTCTGGAAGCTGATAAGAGACAAGAGAGAGACACTTGCACACCAGTGTTCACAGGGTAGTTGGTAGAACAGGCTTTGTACCTGTGTTTCACCCTACAAAATGCAGATATCTTTCCCACAAGGTGTGTAGGGGGCAAAAGCCCTGCAGGGGACATGGGCGTGGTGGGGGGCGTCACACAGTGGCCCAGGAGCAGGAGGGTGATGTTCCTGTACTTGAGGAGTGTTGCACAACTGGTGCTGCAGGTTATCTGATGGATCAGCTGCACTTTGTGGCTGCACACATCCTGGGATTGCAAAACACTTTGTGCTTAACAGGGAGAGAGCTGGGTCACAGCTGGGGAAAGCCTGTCCAGCGCCACACAGACTTTGTCATGCCTCTGCTTCAGGCAGGTTGTGGCCAGCTGGAAGCAGGGACACATCTCAGTAGCCCTCTGGAGCGCAGGGCCAGGAGCAAACTGGCCAAACAAAAGAACTGGAGTTACCAGCAGGGTTCAGCCAGATGAGAACCTGCACCTTCAGCAGCACCTTTCCCCTGCCAGAGTCCCCCATGGCTTCTCCAAAACATCCGTTCCTTACAACTCCCTGCCTTGTTTTCGGTCTGGTGGTGAAGGATGAAGAATCACATGTGCAGCACTTCAGGAGCATTTCAGAGCCACCTTCCCAGCAGCCGTGAGGTATTTCAGTGTCATTTTCTCTCATCTCCTGGCAAATCCTCCTGTCTGTTGGATTTCCAGTTAAAGGTGAGGAATTATGCTGCGTTGCACTCTGGACCCGGCTGCAGCCTTGGATTTTGGAGAGCTGATCCTCTGCCTTGGGAGTTTATTTTCCACTCACATTCCTCCCTGTGTCAGTGTTGTAGGAACATTAATTTCTCCCTGGTTGGGAGGATGGAGAAGCTGAGCTCATCAAAGGACAATGAGCCAGGGCCATCAGGGCTACTGAACTGGTTATTCTTCTCCTGGAATAGCTGGGTTTGTGTTCCTGGCATTCATAATGGTGCTTCCACAGAGGGTTTAAAGATAGAGAGGACCTGGTTTTGCAAGACTCCAGTTTTAGCAGCATTTCATTTTAAACACCCAGTGAGGAGCATATGAAGAGCTGGCAGTGGTCGGAGGGTGTGCAGGAGAGGATGCCTGGGGAGATGCAAAGAAACGGCAAATATACAGTGACTGCTCCCCTGAATATTCCCTCAATATCTTCCAATTCATGGCTCTAGCACTCCTCATGCTGGAGGCAGGATCTTTGAAGTTAATAGCCTTGGATGGATTTTTTCTTCCATGAATTTGTTACATGGGGTGATAAAAATCAGATAAATGAGGAACTCACATAAATAAGGGCAAGTAGTAGGCTGGAAGAGGGATGGGCAGCAGGAGAAAATGCTGAGTGATGAAAAGGGGAGTTGGCAGCACACAGGGCGGTGGGGAAGTGCCCTAAAAGCAAGGGCACAACAGAGGTGTTTGTGTCTGAAACCAGGAACGGTGCAAAATGCAGGAAGGAAGCAGGAAAAGCACAGTGGGACACACTGCCCGTCAGAGGAGTGGCAGGATAACCACAGCCTCATCCCAGGTATGTCTCTTTCTTCTCCCACCCCTTTGGCAGCCTTGTCCCTGGTCCCTGGGCGGGGATGTGCTGGTTGCTCGCTGTGCCAGCAGCGGCAGCGCTGGGGCTGGCTCTGCTCGCTGACCGAACAGGAGGTGAGGCTATTTTTGTCTTGCTTCTGACATGCAGTGAGGGCACTGCAGAAGAGCAGCCCATGGAAAATAACTTTGTCCTGTGAGGTTGTCCTGTCCTGTGAGGGCTGATTCCCTTGAAACTGGCTCAAAGAGGAGAGAATGGGTTGGCAATGACAGGCTTCATTTCCAAGTGAAGAGGATTGAGAAGTTAAGGGAACTAATTACTAAAGTCAGGTAGAATGAACAGCTAAAGGACTTTGACATGGTGGAGGCTTGGGGACAATGATTTCAAATGAAGGAGAGATGGTGGATTTAATATATCCAAGATAGCAGGAGAGCTGGGATAGCTTCACCTGGGAAATCACTCTGCAAGGTGTCTGCAGAGGGGTGTTGTGTTCGGAGATGGCTCCTGCAAAGCAAACCCAGCAGCTGGACCCTGGATCAGCTGCAGATGGAGAAGTCACTGGAGGGCACCTTGAAATTGTCAGTGGTTTATACACCTTCAAATTAGGTTTGTTTTCAAATCAGCTGTGTGCCCGCCTGTTTCCAAAGGCCACCTGAGACATCCTGCTCAGGGGTCCACCTGGTAAATTCCTCCTCCCTGTCTGGCTGTCAGCAGGGATTTCGAAGCAGGGCTAGGTTTAGACTTTGGCTGTTCGCCGGGGCTGGCTGGGGGAGCCCTGGGCCAGTGGGTGCCAGGCCATGCCGCATTGCAGAGCACGGCTGCAGGCAGTGCCTGGCTGATTTACTGTCCCCCAACGGCTTCTTGCAAGTTTTCTGCAGGACTTTAAGGACTGTGCTGGATGCTGGGTGCTCCAGAGGGATTTTGCCTAGGTGACCCAGTTAGCAGCCTGACTGGGCACCTCTCCCTGCAAAAGCCACTGCAGCTCTACAGTGCTTTTTGAAGCTTTCGGGTGAAAAAGCAGCAGTTTTCTGGCAGCTGCCATGCTGAGGCTTTTCTTTGTTTGCTGTTCTCAATGCATCTTGGAGAAACTTTGGGCTCTACCTGCCAAAAGAGACGACAGATTATGCTGATTCCACTGTAACAGAGGCTTCAAAGCCTTGTGCCTGCTGCTGTCCTCCCTCAGCATCCCTGCTGCTCTGCTCCTGCCTTCCTCTCATTTTAGAAACTTTCCCTGTGGCAAAAGAACATGGCACTTGTGTTAATTTTTAGATTAATTTTTTAGTGGCCAAGGATGCTCCTGATCTGGGGAATGTGGCTGCCTGAAGACCCTCTCTGCTGCCCCATGGTGTCAGCTCTGCTTTGACTCACTGAAAACCTCCCTGACCGAGGGATGCATTTGGATTCCAGCTCCTGCTGACACTTCTGTATGTCTTCATCAGGATGAGTCACTTTGGGGGGAGCCTCTGTGTCTCTCCTCCCTAATAATTTCTTCCAGCTCTCCATGAAAAGCACCATGGCAGCCCCGGCTGCAGCCAGCAGCAGGGCTGTGCTGTGCAGCGTGGGATCCTTAAGGAATTGCAGAGCGGTTGATAAATTAAAAGCCGTTTCATTATAGGAGATGAATGTTTAATGAGCGTGGGATGACGTCTAGACAGCCGTTTGGTTCCAGGCTCTCCGTGGTCTTGGAGGAGGGTTCAGCTGACGCAGCCAGCACCGGCTCAGAGCTGACAGGAAGGTTTGGCAAAGCTTTCGTGGGCAGCGAGGTCCCAGTGCAGGACAGACGTCCTGGCACAGCAAGAATCTCCTGCCTCCATGTCTTCTCACTGCTGGTGTCCCTTGTGCCTCTCTGGGCAAAGCCCCAAGGAGTTGTGGCTGCAGAGGGACGTGCACAGGGGAGGCTTGGCCCCGTGCCTGGCCCCAGCCTGGAGCACACAGCCACACTCTCCTGCTCCGTGGCACCTTGCCCGGGGAGGCCACAACATCCACAGAATGGGAAAGGACATGCCAGCCTTTGCCATGTCGTGGGCTCTGGAGTCATGACACGAAACCTGGGCTGAGCTGGGGACAGCCTTGCAGGGTAGGGGTGAGAGGTGATGGGCCTTTGCATCCTGCCCTGATGAAATGGTTTATGGCTACAGAAATGGGGTTTCAAATGCAGAAATTTGAATGTAGGTCCCCAAAAGCTCCCCATGCCATGCTGGAGGTGCTGATTGTCCCCCAGTGAAACCCCAGGCTGCTGAGGTCACAAGTCCTGGATGGCTGGTGGGAAAGGCAGGAGCACATCAGCTCCTCCTCAAAAGTTCTCCTGCTCCCATCCCAGCACAGAGGCTGCTGGCTCACAGTGCTCATCCTGTCTCAGTGCAACCACAGACAAGAATTTTAAGGCCTCTTGGCAGTGGCAAGGAGATGGAAATAATGCACTTTTACTTCGCCCCAGGGCTGCCTGCTTGGCTCGGGG
>VZTJ01001484.1:173318-183668 GCA_013397795.1 Orthonyx spaldingii
GGCCTGGGGGGGGGGGGGTGGCAGCAGGGGATCAGCCTGAGGCACCATCATGCACAGCACAGCAGATGCTGGGAGGGCCCATCTCCCCATGAGCTCACCCTGCTTTGTCCCCTCTTTGTCACTTGCAGTGTCCCCTACATGGATTCCCAGGCCAAGGAAGTGCTTTGCTGTTCCTGGAGCTGGTGATGGGGGAAATGCTCCCTGGGACACCTCACTGTCCCTGTAAAGCTGCAGGGATGGGACTGATGCTGCAGGATCTGATACGGGGCACAGAGCTGTGCACATGGCTCCCAGGGGAGCTTTTGGCATCCCTGGGATGCTGGGTTCAGGGATTTTCTTTGTTCCTGGGCCTACCCTGACCATTCCTAGGAGCAGCTCTAAGTTGTTGGAGAGCAGGAGAGGGCACCCAGGTGATATCCCCAGGAGCAGTGGCCTGGAGTGCCTAGGAGGGAAAAAAAATAGAGGAAAGTATATTCTTGCTTTCCCACGTGTGGGAGTACAGTCTCCTTCCATGGGGCATTTCACTCCAGCTTTCACAAACCCTGGGATTTCTGTGGGGAGGGTGGACATCTACAAACCACTGCCAAAAGCCTGTCAGCTTGTGCCACGTCATACCCTGGTGTCTCAGGGGGTTGATGGGACCTGGGCACACCACGTGAGGCTGATGGGAAGGGCTGGGTGTCATCTTCTGATTTTTGTTGTTGTTGTTTTTTTCAACCTCCTTCAGCTGTGTTTTCCCTCCCTGCTTTGCCAAGGCATTTCCATACAGGTGTGAGAGGTTGGGAGAGCCACGGGCATGGCCTGATGCTGGCGAATTCAGTGGGAGAGGACTTCATGGCCCTGGTCTCCTGCCGTATCTCTACAATGGACATGATGGAGAAACCAGAATTGTTCAGAAGTATAATGAGTTTTAGCCAATCTCCTCCTAGAGCTGAGCTCCTGTCTGAGCTCTTGCTAACCAGGAAGTCTGGGCAGCATTCCTTTGGGAGTGAGGGATGTTCCCCCGTAGCTTTGGCTGGAAAACTGCAGGGCAGAGCTGAGCACCGGGAAGGTTGTGGCCATTCAGCAGAGACTTGCTGGGCTCTGGGAGCGGGTCCTGCGAGACCTGCCTGGCTGCTGGGAAAACATGTGTCTGCACCGTCCCCAGGCGCTGCCATATGGCAGCTGTGGAGCAACAGCTCGGCGCTGAACTCTGCTAACGCCCAGAAATCCTCGCTGGGAGCCGGCTCCGGTAGCGAGCCTGTGGCGAGCTGCTCTCGGCAGGAAGCAGCAACCACAAAACTCTATATAGAGCTCCCGGCAGCGCTGCTGCTGCTGCTTTTGAAGTGGCAAAATGAAGGTGGCGTTTGCAAAAAATCCTGCATATCACCTTCTTCTGGAGCCAAGGCTGCCAAAGAGAGGAAGATCTGGGGTCTGGCTCCTGGGCACTCTCCTGGGCCAAACATGAGTGGTGGTGTGGGGAATAGAGTGAGGAAGTCTAGTTGCCTTCAAAGCCATGTGGTGCTGGAGGCCACTGGGTCCCTTAGCCGTGGGGAGCAGCACATGTGTCTGGGGTGCCAGGGGCTGTGTTCTGTCTGCCTGGGTCTTGCGGGCTCTGCCCGTGTTTCACCTGAGCCAGTTTGGATGGTGCCATGGCTCAGGACAACAGAAGGGTCTGGGCTTTTTCCCTGGGTGGAAGTTGAAAGAATTTTTAAAGCTATGGAGATGGCAGCTGTCACCCTCAGGGTGGCCTCAAAGGCCAATTGTCCCCCAGGGGACATGCAGCCCCTTGTCTCCTCCTGAAATAAGCTCCCACATCCCACACTTTGCCACCAGTTCCCTGACCCTGCCAGCCCCCGGCATAGCCAGGCCGGGCTCACCACGGGGCTGGGGCGAGGCTGCGGCCCCTCTGCCCCTGCCCCTGGTGAATCCCTGCGGTCCTGCAGGACCTGCAGTCCCTACCCCAGGCAGGTGAAGCCCTGCCTTGCCTCTCCTTGCTGTTTTGCAGAGTGGGGCTGACTACGGCTTCCTCGTGAGCCAGAACACGAAGCTCCTGAGCGCGCTGGAGGACCTGCGGCACCGCTGCTCCAGCCTGGCCGAGGAGAACAGCTTGCTGGTGAGCAGGAGATGCTGCCCTGGGATGCTCCAAGGGGAGGGAGTCCTGGACACAGAGAACTGCTGTCTGCTGCCAACTCTAAGAGATCACAAAATCACAGAACATGCTGAGTGGGAAGGGGCCCACAAGAATCATCGAGTCCAACTCCTGGCCCTGAACAGAATCATCCCCAAGAGTCACACCATGTGCAGGACTATTGTCCAAATGCTTCTTGAACCCACAGGATCACCTGGGCAGGGCCAGAGGACAAATGGGGTCTGGGTGCTTTGGGTCCCCTGGGTGCCTTCACGTTGCAGCCATCAGCTGGAGCTGGACCTTTCCCTGCAGTGCAGAGCAGGGGAGGGGAAGTCGCTCTTATTTCTTCTTTAACTGGAAAAGCAGAAACACTGATTCACTCAGCCTTGGCTCTGGGTGACAGACCAGCACTGCCCCCTGCTCCCACGAGGGCCCAGCACTGATATCCTCCCCAGGTGCACTCCAGAGCTGCCACAGCCTGGGCCTTCTGCCTTCTGCCCCGTTCCCCATCCCTGAATCCCCAGGTGGGCAGCCAGGACCCTCAGGAAAGAGGGGATATTCCCCTCCTGCATCCTCCCTGGAGAGCATCACCCCTGGCACAGCCCTGCAGTGTGGGGATGCAGCCTAGCCATGCTGGGCAAACTTGATTTCTCAGCATTTCAGATTTATACCACCCCATTCAAAATACATATTTTAGATAATGTCCTTACACATGACCTGCACCCTGGGGGGTTACCCCTTATCAGTCATCTGGATTTTAGTGAAGCACAAGCCTGCGCTCTCATCAAATTTGACTCTCAAAAATCAGCCTCAGCCTTCCAGCTCAGGTGCCCATGGTGCAGTCTCACAGGGGGAGGGATGGAAATAATCGTAAGGATCAGTTGACCTGACATTTCTGCTGATGTGAAAAGACGGCACAACACATCTGGGTTCGACCTTGGGAGAAGGAGCCATTGGCAAGTGGCAGCTTATTGGAACAGACAGATAACAAATAAAAGGGGATTAAGAGCGAGCAGAATCAATAGGAAGAAAAAGGAAATTTGCTTTGCAAATATCATAAAGTCCGTCCTTTGTTGCCTTCTCCCGCTCATGCTTTGGTGTCAGGAGAGAAAGGATACAGATAAGCTTGCTGGTGGTGGTGCAGTGCAAATCCTCAGGGATGTGTTGAGTACTGTAATCCCAGGGAAATAAACTGGGAAGACTCTAGAAGAGAAAGCCCAAAGGGTGGGTGGCCAGGATACCCTGATACTGGAGACATGTTGAGTCCTAACAGAGTCTGAAACGGGCATGTTGTGGATGGAGAAGGACCATGTGGGATGTTCTGGGGTGGGGTGAGGGGCATCTCATAGACACCGAGAGGTCACATTAACAAAAATACCAGGAAAACACAGGTTTCAGGGACTGCAGAGGCAACAGAGGTTGGTGTTCAATGGCTGGGATAGTTCTAAGAACAGGACAAGCCCTGGCTGGGAAAAGGCCTGTGTGCTCTACATAGGTCAGGTAGAGCCAGGGATGTTGGCTCCTGAGCAAGGCCTTCACCTCCAACTTGTCCTGCCCTCCAGCGCAGGAGCTGCTTCCCCCAGACGGAGGAGAAGGTGAAGCACCTGAAGAAGAAGAATGCGGAGCTGGCGGTGATCGCCAAGCGCCTGGAGGAGAGAGCCTGGAAGCTCCAGGAGGCAAACCTCAAAGTGGTGGGTGCCGGGACCTGCTGTGGCTGGGGCGCTGGGCTGGGAGAGCACCTCACCACCAGGACCTTTGGTTTTCTGCTTCCATGGAGATAGAAAGGCCTTCTCCTTGCCTTTTTCTTAAACCCACAGCACATCATAGCAGAGCAAGAATCACCAGCTCCAGCCTTCTCTACTACTATTCGGGGCTGGTTTGAGAAATTTCTTCCTGCTTGGTTTCTTACTTTAAGGTCATAGTTTAAAGTAATTAACTCCGCGTTCTTTGGGCAAGTCATCAAAGTAATTCATCTGACTTCACCAAAAAGAAACAGGAAGGATTTGAATAAGAAAAGGAGTGCGATGAAGCAAAACAGGAAGGGGTGAGATGCATCTCTGTTCCATCCACAACTTGCTCGAAATGCTATGCAAGCCACAGAGCTTCTGCCTTCTCCAAGCCAACAGCAGATTGTTGTGAACCCTGGAGTGTCTGACATGGTGCAGCAGCAGTGGGAGGTGGCTGTTGAGTGTGGGATCTTGGGCACACCTTCCTGAAGGAAAGCAGGGATTGTGGTGGGGTATTCAAGCCGTTTAGGGTAGAAAGGAGGAAGTGAAAGCTGTGCTGAAGAGAAGGTAGGGGGACTTCCTGGTGCTGCTGTCCTCCCTGTCTCCAGGCACTGTGCTGCCCGTCTGTCATGGGCTTTTAGTACTTGCAGGGCAACAGATGGACTTGTCAGATACTATGTTGAGAGAAACCATTTCACATACTATGCAGACCCTCCAGCACCTATACAAATACTGTTTTATTTGTTTCCCCAGTGAAACTGGAGTGGGGACAGTTTAGGGCCTTTGCAAGTCCTAGAGAACCAACTTGCTGGGCTCCTGTGCTGGCCCAAGTGTCCTGACAGCAGCAAGTGCTGGGATGGCTGAGCCTCGTGGAGGGTGGGCTGGAGGTAGGACCAGAGAAGGGGCCCTGAGGAACCGGGGTTAATCTGGCACCAGGTCCCTCCAGTGCTTGGTACCCATGTGCTGTAGAGCCGGGGCCACACAGCTTCTGCACATGCATGAGATGCTCAGGAAGACCTGGGGAAGAAAACTTTGCACAGAGGATTCCATGTGCCTGATCATGCAGCAGAGTGTTCCCCCTTCCCAGATTGTCAGGCTTTTTGCAGATGAGAATAGCTGGGCAGAGAGAGGCAGGGTTGGATAAACCCAGGGACTGGATGCATCCTCACTGCCCGTAGGGCAAGGATGAACAGGGGGTTTGAGGTGCCACTTCATCCAAGCCTGTGGTGCTGGTACCCAGTGGGAGAGCCAACTTCAGGGATGGGGACATCCCAGGGACACTGTGCTGGACAGCCTCAGCTCCTGCCTGGGCAGAGCCTGTGCTCAGCCAGCTGCCTGTCCCTGCCTGCCCTGCTCCTTCTAAGCACACTGCCATCCCCACCTTATGCTTTCCTCCCTCCCAGGGAGCATGTGAACCTGAACTGCTTTTCCTTCAGTCCTCCTTTTCTCCCAGTCCTCCCTGGCTGCACTGGCCCTTGCTGGGCTCTCCTTAGCCTCTGCCTTTCCCTCTATCTTCCGCCCATCCATGCTGAAGCTCTTTCCTGCTGCCTAGAAACCCATGGATGCTCCATTTCTCTTCCTGGTTTGGCCACTTCTATCCTTGATGCCATGCTCATCTTTCCTGCCATTCTCCCCTCCTCTCTGTTGCATTCTCATCTTTTTTACCTCATCCTGTTTTTTTCTTCTTCCCCTTCCCACTTCTGCCCTGCCTGCAGCCCCCATGCTGTCTGTACCTATTGAGTACCTTGTCCTTCCCACCTCTTCTTTGAGCCACTTTTCCATCCAGCCTTTCCTTTTCTACTTTTCTGTAGGTCTGTCCTGCTCCTCTGTCTGTTTGTCTGTCCTTTGGGGCCAGGATGCATTTTTTGACAGTGCTCCCTGTGCTGGGTGATGGGGTGGTGGCTGTTGAACACCAAGGGGTGATGGGGTGGTGGTTATCACACACGAACACACCTCACTGCTCTCTGGTGTAGGTAACTGCTCCGGTGCCTCTGAAGGGCTCCAGCCTGGAACTGTGCAAAAAAGCATTTGCCCGCCAACGTGCCAAGGACCTGACAGAGCAAGCCAGTGCTCTCCTGGCCAAAGACAAGCAGATTGAAGCTTTGCAGCAGGAATGCCGGGAACTGCAGGCTAAGCTCTTGGCAGGAAAGGTGAGACACTTTGTGGGACATCACTCTGGGGCTGGGGACAAGTGATGCAACAGCAGTGATGGAAACCAGGCTCTGAGAGGTGGTGTGAGGAGAATTAGTCTCAAGTGGAGGCTGAAAACACGGGAGGGGATTTGATATGTGAGCTGAATGGGGACACTGGGGGAGTGTGTGGCAAAGAGAGTGTCCAGATCTCTCCAGAAGGGTGTGTTGGGGGACACCCTGTTTGTCCCATGGATCTGAGCTGCCATTTCCACCAGTGACTAAAACTCCTTCCCTGGAAACCCCTGAGAAGCCACAGACACAGGGTGACTTTTCAAAGGGCTGAGCTGCAAGCAAGATGTAGAAGCAGAGCCTCCTTTTAAAGCGTTTCTTCAAGAAGCCAACCAGCACATTCCCAAAAACCAGTCTAGAGCCCAAGCTTCAAGTTGCAGCTTTCTGAGGACTCACAGCCACCATGAGACTGGTGATAACTCAGTGCCTCCTGACATGTTTATGACCAAGGCTACAAACCATGAGGCGGGGCTGGGTGTTCATGAAAGCATCCTCAATGCTGGTGTCTGCTCCTGGACTGGTGACCTACATTCCCCTCAGCACCAGCACAGGCCATGCCAATATAAATGGTGGGATAAAGGGGTAATTCAGCTCATCCTGAGATCTAGGACTGGTCAGATGTGTTGCTCCTGCAAAGCTCTTCTCTGTGATGGCTCTGAAAGGAGCCTTTGCAGGCAGTTGGGGCTGGGTTAGATGGTTCCCACCCAAGGTGACTAAAGCAACCTGTTCTGGGCATCTCAGATGCATCTTTTATTCCCAAACTGGATGTTTTCAGTTTAGGTTGGTTCAAGTCTTCACAGAAGCCCAGTTTCCCTCGGTTTTGCTAATGGAAATGTGGTCAAGTGCCACCCTACCTCCCTGCCCCCAGCTGAGCCGAGCACTTGCACTTCTACCTGCCCTACTTACTTAGGTGACAAATACTTCCTCGCTGAAAACAGCTTTATTTTTGTCACTGAGCTCCCCATATGTTCATTTTCACTACAGGTTTGAAGGTGGATTATCAGTCTTTCCCTAATGTAGATCTAATTAGGATAAGAACAATGGGGTGTATTTGGAGCTGCCCCATTGATCCTTCCTGGCATTAAATCATAGTCCAAACTTATCCAGGTCTGTCTGTGCTCTACAATGTCAGCAAGAAGTTTCCTTCCCATTCCTTTGATTTCTCGCCTTAGGCCCCCACAGAAAGGGGAACAGACCCTTTCCAAAGCACTCTGATTTTCCTAGCAGAGTGTGCTGGGCAACCTGAACGTGCTAGGGACAGGAAAGTGACAGATTGCAAAGGAATGTGACAGACGTGGGTGAGCAAGATTCATTCCTGGCCAAAGAAAAGCACACGGGTGCAACCCTCAGGGCTGACAAATTCAGTCACTGCCTTCCTAGGGCATGGGTGACCTGGGTGACCACCCTGTCCGGGAAGGTGACCCTGTCTGTGGCACCAGCAACTGAGACATCGATGCCTGAGCAAGGAATCCACAGAAAAGAGAGCAATAGAGATCATTCTGTCTGATCTTGTTTTCCCCATTTCTCTTCCAAGCAAACTGCTCATTAAATTTTAATTTCCATCTACTTAAAATTCCAAATTCCCCTAATCTGTCTGCAGCATGCAAAATGCATTATGCCAATGAAGGGGGTTGTATGCAGAGATATGATGTGTATGCTCAGAGTTTGCAACCAAATCAATTTTAATCTTGCGTATTTAAATCAGTAGACATTTTTCAGTAGCTATGAAATGGATCCATTCAGTTCCTTGGTAGTAGCAGGACTTACACCCTGCACCCTGCGCTGCAAAGGCATTGGCCTTGTTTTGCAAAGCCAGGGCTCTTAGGATGGAATAAAATCATTTCCTGAGATCATACTTCAGTGATTTGCTTCCAACCAAACCCCGGCCTCAGCTAAATCCAGGCTGCAATTTCTTGCAGCATGAATTCTTGGAAGTGGAGGACTGGGGAGAACAGCTGCAGGGGATGGGTATAATAGAAACTGAGGGGAGGACTGAGCTTTTTTTCCTACTCCCTTGTTTCCCCAGGCTCTGGAGGCTGTCTGTTAGGAATCTGTTGCTGCCTTTTTTTGGTGGGGAAGGGAGATTTTATACATAGCCACAGCCAATTTTGTTTAAAGAACTACTACCCTGATAGCCTGAACATGGGTCTGGCACAGAGGAGGCCCAGGTGCTCACTTCTTGAATCTATAATCAGTTCCCATTAATGCTGCCTCAGTTTCCTCCTTGCAGTGTGAGAGTAACCATGGTTCTCTCCACAAATTGCATTTATAAAGCACACACTTTTTTAGGGCAAATAAGAAGCGAACGGGGAAGCAGATTAAATTTGTCTTGGACACCAAGTATGTCTTGCATTCTCTGGCTTAGGAGCTTTCCAGGGGAATGAACAATTGTCTCCTCCAGCAGCAGATTTGTAAAGCCAGGTTTTCATAACCTGATTTTGTATATATGGACATGCAGGTACATGTTTCTTAAGCTTCCTGAAATCTGGAAACCTTTGAAGAATCAAACAAGCTGGTGACATATTCTCCCCAGTTTTGTGAGAGTCAGATTGTGCTGGTTTTCTTCAAAAGCTGTTGTATTTGGGTAATGAGTGGATGGGAGTGACCCCTTGTGCTAAAGATAGGTGTCCATCACACATACTATCTTGAGAGAAATCAAGAATTTTAGGAAACTAAATATTACCCTGAGGAAGAACTGACCAAATCCCAGATGTTCTTACATTCCTGCAACCTCTCAAAGCCCAGCACTTGTCAGCTCCCACACCAAAGAGTAAAGAAAGCAGCAAAAGCTCTGGTTTGGCCAGGCCATGAAATGACATTATCCTGCCACGCTCCCTGCTGGCATGTGCTGAGATGGCCCATGCTTGCAAAAGCCCTGGGCTTCATGCTTGGGAGAGCTTCAGGAGTATTACAGGCTGGGTTTTATCTTCACGAGGAATAATGTATGTGCATAAAGGATGTAAAGTGAGTTTTGAGGCTTTGGAGACCCGGGAATCAGCCATGTGTGTGTGCCACAGTACCTAGGTTTTCCCAGCCTCTCCTCTTTTGGAGTTTGAATGTTAAAGGTGACCTGTCCTACCTTTTGGAGCTTGTCAGTGCCATGGTGCCATGTTTGGTTTCCCACAGGATGAGCATCACTGCCTGAACGTCATCGAGTTCGACCGCCTTTTGCGAGAATCCCAGCGAGAGGTGCTGCGGCTGCAGAGGCAGATCGCGCTCAAGAATTTCAAGGAGTGTCTGCGTTCCTCCAAAACGAGCTCAGGCAGTGCCATGCCCAGTGCTGCCACACATCTGGGACCAACAAATTTCTGCCTCAAAGGTGCACCTCAACCGAAGGAGACCTTAGAAGACCCAGCGCTAGGAGGGAGAGCTCACAGGGAGGTGAGACAAGTGGGTCAGCAATTGGAAGGTTTGGCTATTTAATTACTCAGTTAATTGCTGTTCTTAGGGAACTTCACTTGGAGAAGGTGAGGGCTGTGGTTCACATCCACTGCAAATAGATGCAGTGCTGGTTTCCAATGGGACAGATTCCAGTACTAGGCCTCAGAGTGAGGAGGGACATGGATGCTGCTGACAGCCCACACCAGCACAGCGACACTGGTCTGTGCCAGGAGCTCAGTCCTGCTCGTTTTCCCTAGCACAGGGCTCCCGTGCTGTGTTTTTCTGCCTAGGAAACCAGATAATGTTTCTTTTTAATAGAATCATGGGAGGTTTGGATTGAAGGGATATTAAAGTGCATCTCATTTCACCCCCTGCCAGGGGCAGGGACACCTTCCACGGTCCCAGGCTGCTCCAAGCCTTGTCCAGCCTGGCCTTGGACACTGCCAGGGATCCAGGGGCAGCCACAGCTTCTCTGAGCAACCTGTGCCAGGGCCTCCCCACCCTCACAGGGAACAATTCCTTCCCAATATCCCATCCATCCCTGCCCTCTGGTTTCTGGGAAGCCATTCCCTGTGTCCGGTCCCTCCATCCCTTGTCCCCAGTCCCTCTCCAGCTCTCCTAGAGCCCCTTTCGGCACTGGAAGGGGCTCTGAGCTCTCACTGGAGCCTTCTCCTCTCCAGGTGAGCACCCCCAGCTCTCCCAGCCTGGCTCCAGAGCAGAGGGGCTCCAGCCCTCCAGTCCGCGGCCTCCTTTGGCCTCGTTGCAGCTTCGGGCCCCCCCCAGGTGGAGGCAGCTGCAGGGGTCTCAGCAGTGCAGAGGGGCAGGATCCCCCCGGCCCGGTGCCGCCGCGGCCCCTCCGCCCGCAGTGGTTCCGCCCGGCAGATCCGGGGCCGCCTCAGGGGCCGCCCCCGCCGCGGCCGCGCAGCCGCCA